>JANPWX010000038.1:1905182-1953039 GCA_024734555.1 Trochalopteron elliotii
TGTCAGTTGCACTTCTCCACTTGGTGTCGTCTTTAAACTTGCTGAGCAGGCACTCATTCACTTTTCTGTGTCTCTGATGGGGACATTATAGAGCACTGTTCCCAATAAGGACCCTTGAGGGTTGGCACTGCCAGCAGTGTCCATTGGGACACTTAGCCATTGTCCAATACCTTTTGGTTGTGACTGTCCAGTCAATATGCAACTGAATAGGGTGAGGCACCTGGAATACCTCTGAAGATGGCCTTGTCCTTTCCAGAATTACTAACCCTCATTCAGTGAATGAAGTCAACAGTCCTCAAGGAAGACCATAGAAAATTTTTCATTGATTTCAATATATTCTTCACACCATTCTGTTCTTCACACCATTTAGAAAACATGGCTTGAAATCTGAGTATGAGAACAGTAAGTGTTAAAGAGGTTTTAATCAAATTCCTTTCTAAGCTTTTTCCCCCATTTAGAAATTCTTTTTAATATCAGACACATGTTGCAGTACAAAAACAAGGCCAAGACTGTTTCAGAATAGATAATGAAACACGTCTCTTGTTTGTATCATACATTTTTGGAAATTATATGAGCGTCACAGAGAAGAAATTAATTGCGTGAGAAAGATAAAAGATTCAGTTCTCTATGCTGGTGAGCTGTGAAAATATTTAAAAACAGGACTATTTTCAAGGGACTTCCTATAAATTTTCTTTTTTTTAGGTCAGGTTTTATAGATATATCCTTCTCAAAATTTAGATTTTTGTTATAACACTTTTTTTCCATAGAACTCGTCACAAGATCACTGTATAGCTGAATTTTTTTGTCTGTCTTCTGTGGGTAGACACAAAAGCACAAATACAAATTTATATGGTGAATATGGAAGAGAAAATATATTTTTTATTGTTTCCTCAATGCAGCATTATAGAAATAATAGCTATATATTTATTTTCCACATCTTCCTTCCCCATTAAAAACATCACATATATGCATACAGCAGGGACATTAGTAACAGAGATCAGAACCTTGTTTTTCCTTTTTCAATGCCTACATATATTTAAGACATCCATACATTGGTACATAATTAATTTTTAGTTCTTTTTAAACATACTGTTTCTTATTCACTCTTAAGTTTTGTGGAAAAGTAATATGAATGTTTATTTATTCCAATTTTAAAATACCCACAGAATTCAATAGTTTCAGATTGCAATAATTACTTTCTAATGCTTCTTTTATGTTGTGTGCTGATATCTAGAAGCTGTATATATTTTAGGGTCAGAATTCATCTAATGGACTGAAATGGAGAGGTGACACTATTTTTGATATAAAAATTTAATGATGACACAATTTTTAAAACAGTCTTTACAAGCTATTCTTTAGGACAAAAACGTATTAGAAAATTACTCAATTTTAGGCATAAAAAGAGAACATATTACGTTTTAAAATTATAATTGCTGCTTCATATTTTCTAGAGATATAAATATACTTGTAGCAAAGTAAATGTGCTTTCTAAGATGTCCCTGAACATTAGATCAAATAATGTTTCAGGAAATATAACTGATCTCTGTATTACAGGAGCATGCTGATTGATATATATCCTATTTCTTTAGTCATGTTCATAAACTAATGAAGTAGGAGTAGAATTACTGCATGACTTGCCTGAATATTTGGCTGAATCGATCTGTGGCTGTTTGGAGAGGTGGATTTATTGATCTTTTTTTTGTCGTTTCAGCCTCAGAGACCTGTTCAACATGACATTAGATCTAAGAGTGTCAGGACAGAAACTAGAGCTGACAAAGTGATCTACCTCCTACCCTCATTTACATACTCAAATTTTCAAATAGATTAAGAACAATTTTGGTTTACATTGCTTCAGTTAGCTTCTTAGCTGGCTAGCTAAAATTTTAGTATGATTTAATTATTAGTTTATTGCCACACATTTTTTTACATGCCTAAGTATAAAATAGTAATAAACATCTTCATCAACATATAGACATCTTGTCAGTGATTCAACTCAATCTTTCATTTCTCCATCATAAAATTATATTCCAAATCATTTTATATGTTCCCTTTCATGAGCTTAATTTGGAGTCAAGTCAGTTTCCTATACAGCAGGTTTATACAATAAACTTTATTTTAAGTTTATATATAGTTCCTTTGATAACTGAGGTGTAGAATGCCTACTAAACCTAATACATGATGTGTGGTTTAGGTCATGGTCTTGTTGTAAAAATACTCTTTGAATAATTTTTGACAGTTTTATAAACCTCCTTATATCAAAGTCATCAATGAAGCATGCCTCATTAATTGTGTGAACATCTATTGACCTTCATGTATAAATTTCAAAGTTAGAATTCAGGTTTTAGCTTCCGGCAGTGGCATGAAGGTACTTGTCTTTCTCACAAGTGTTGCTCCAAAAGAAAATGACTCATAGCTTTTCCAGAGCTTTATAAGAAGTTACTTACACATATTTTAGAAAATGCAATTGATTTATGCAGTTAAGAAGGAAAATTGGGAAAAAAATTGCCCATCATTCACCAGTTGAAAAAGAAAAACTGAAGAGCATCCCAGAGTGTAAGCCTAACTTTAGAATGTCAGCCCGAACTTCATCCTCCTGTGGGGATAAGGCAACATGGTTGTAGACCCCAAAGCTGAGAAGCCCTGCTAGATCCCACAGTCAAGGCTGGGAAGGCAGCAGGAATAGAATCATTCTGTGAATGAAGAATCTGCCCTACTAAATATTTGAAAAACCTTTACATCTAGAAAGTCAAAGAGCAAGTTGTCTCAGTAGTGATTGCCAATTATACCCCTTCTTAAGAAATAACTAAGAATAGGTAAAAATACAGTCTAATATAATGCAATGTAATATAGTATTAAATATAGGTGGGCTGAGAAAATTGGTAAGAAGATACCATCAGTTTAATCCGGCATTTTTAAAAGTACTTGAAATATATAAAATGATAGATTCATAGTGATTTTTAATAAAATATCCAATAGCCTAAGCCCAGAGAAATAGCTGGTAAACATCTATCACTTTCTAAATGCAACCAAAACCCTCAAATTCTTCTAAATTAAAGCAAATTGCATAGAAATAGCAAATAGTGACAGCAATAATTATTGAATTTCTATATTCATACAAAACTGGGACTTCATAAATATCAGATAATTTGCTAAACCATATACAATGTATGCTAGTTTTCAATATGTTATAAATTCAACAATTATATCCACTTATCCTTTATTTACCTATCTTTGTCATTAGGAATAAACAGAAAATATGCAAACATATATTTGAGTTGAAAAAATACTGAAAACCTACTATTTATTTATAAGGAGGGAGTTGAATGGATTATACCGCATCCCCTTCTTTCTTCAGACAGACACCTTAATTTTTTTCTTCATATATTTGAGATAGGACATAACAAAAGATTTTTGCCTTTAGTGAAACTGTATGCACTAAATTCCACAATTCTTTTCTCATCTCAGAGTGGTTTAATTCATATAGAAGCATAAGACAGTCATTACTGTCTTCAGTGGAAGTAAAAAGTATTCAAGTCTGATTCAAAACAGAAATACTGTTGGTATTTCTGAATAAATATAAGAAAATGCATGAGTTATTTAATGTTAGAATAAATTAAGTAAAACAGAATCCTAAAACTGTGGGAAACAAAACATAGGTTAACATGAGATGCGGGGCAGAAGATTGACATTTCTGTAAGTTGCTTACCGTGTATTTTTAATTTGTGTCATTTGTTTACCATGGTAAAAGTAATAAAAGGCTTGAAGGCCTTTCCTAACCTTTTAAAAAAATGAGACAGGAAGCTGTGGCAATTAATAGCTATTTCATGACTAAATAACCAGTAGGAATAAGTTGTACACCGAGCATTGACTGGATGGAAGATCTGTCTTCCTCCATGCTTTCAAAAAATATATCATCAAACTCAAGCAAATAGACATCCAGGTGATGTGCTGAGAAGGGACCCAAAGCCTGCCCCACAATGTGCTGTTTTGGTCATTTGGAGATATTGACATTCCCATTTGGAGATTTGACTCAAGTGAAAGATATTGCCTAAAGATGCTACAGGTTTGAATAGTCAAAACCGGGAGGGATGACATCGAATGCTGAGACCTTTGATACAATTCTGTCTCCGGACCGAAGAGCCATTCTCTGTCTCTGGGTTCACTTTGAGAGGGGAAATTTCTTAAAAAGTAGTATGATCTGGACTTGTCTTTTTTGCAGTAATGAAGGCTAATTTCTTCTTTAAATAAGTCTTGATAAAGTGTCATGCTTCATCTAGTAAGCAACTTATATATATATATATGTATTTATGTATTTATGTATGTATGTATGCATGCATGGATGTATGATTGTTTGTTTGTTTGGGGGGTTGTGTCATTTTTTGTTTCTTTTGGTTTTGGATTTTTTTGTTGAGTTGGTTTGTTTTTGTTTTTGTTTTCTTTTTTTTGTCATTTGTTGTCAATATTTATTTCATTAAAGAATTTTTCCATTTTGTTCGTGCTTAAAGAAAATGGTCACTTGGCAGAAAATAAGGCTACTGACTCACCAGGGAAGTGCAGAAAGGATTTATGGTGTCTAAGTCACACACTCTCAGTCAAAAGGTATGAATATGAATGCAGCTTGTAAAACACCAAGTGGAACTTGAGAAGTAAATGCATATTGAAGGTTAGAGGAGTCAAAGACTAGCACTATTAAAACAGATGTTTAGAGCTGATTTTTTAAGGTTTTAGTAGTGTACATATTTTTTATACCTGTAAAGAATATGGTTGTAGTGTCTTACTATTCAAAAGAAGGACTGACAGATGTAATAAAACACAGTAAGTCAAGAAAACTTTCTGTTAGCACTAGGGAAGCATACTTCAGAAAATCAAAAGCAGTAGTTGTTCATATAACACTTTTCTTGACCTCTGGTAGCTTCACCTCTCTTATAGAGTGCTCTCTCAGTCTATGAAAAGAGGATTTCTGTCTAAGAAAAGAAGCATTCCTTTCCCTCTTAGATGGCTGCAAGTCTATTCTGTTTTAATGGCAAAGAGAAGTGAGATGGACAATTTTGCACTCACAGTGAATGTTGGCTTGACATTGTCCCAGGATTTTGTTTCAGGCTAAAAACAGTATTCAAGGAAGGAACGTTTTTTATAAAATGCCCCTATTTTTTACCAAGATGATTCAAACCAGGAAAACAAGGAGATTGGTGTTGAGAATACAGAACAAGCATTGCTCTGAACACTGATTTTTTTTCTAGCATATTCTTTTTCCGATACTTACTTCTGAGTTTCCAGCTATTGAGCAATGTCCAATTTCCACAGTTATCCTGGCTTACCCCAACATTTTAGCTTATTTAGTGCATAGAATGGAAGACTAGAGTTGTATTAAATTTCATGGAAGAAACAGATGCTTTTGAGAGAAAATAGTTTTAGCTCCATCATGAGAAACAGGAAAAACAGAGATATTTTTACTTTAAATCAGTGGCTCAATTTGTATATTTTAAATCTAGGGATATGTTTTAAACACCTGCTGGGGTTGGACCATCTCATGAAAAGGCAGGTTAAGTCTACAAATCTAAGAAAGTCCTTGAATTTGGTCCTTCGGTTGCTTCACAAACTCTTGGCCCATTGAATTCATAATAAACAAACAGGGCAATGTTAAGTCAGAAAGGGCTATTCTACATTTTAATTAAAAACCTGTGCTTTCTGAAGCTGGAGTAGTGGAAAAATAGGAGACAAAGTTATTGACCAGCTAGCAGTTAAGTGCTCCCATGACCACATAATGAACACATCAAAGCTTTAAGACTGATCTCTTCAGGTCTTCAAGAGTATCTGCAGGTCAGCTTTCAATGACTAATTCAGAGTGAGGGTGGTCAATTGCATATGGATATATTAAAATGTATTCAGATGAAAAATACATCTGAACGACACGGATATGAACACGTTGCAGAAGGGCAAGAAACTAACTCAGAGGAATACTATATTCTTTGTAAATTATTCACTCAAATGTAGTCAATATGAAATAGTGTTGCAACAGCCAATGTGCCAATATCCCACAAGTCACAGAAGAAATATTTTACTTGAGGAGGGTAGTGGCAAGTGAATACTTGATTTTGACTGTTTGCAGTTTTACTGAAAAAAAGAAGGTATTGATCAAAGATAGCTAGTTCAAGTAAATTTTAGAAAAGGAAAACATTTTTCTTTGTGTTTATCTAAAAAAATGTTTTATATTTCTCCTGTAATCATTAAATGGTATCTTGTTATTGAACAGAAAATCTGAAATACCAAAACTGAAGGGGACTATTGAAAAAGAGTTTAACAAAACAATTATATTTTTAGTAATTCTCCTTCAGGAAATTATGCATTACACAAATTTGCTGGAGTCCCATAAACATGCTCAAAGAGATTAAGCTTTCCTGTAGTTTCCACCACAGTAAGAATAACTACACTTTTTATGATAATAATATGCCTAATGCTGCAGCAGATCAGATTGGGGATTTTTATTACTCATATGACATCCTACACTTTCCAGAAGGGCTGCTTTTCATAACCATTACGTCATGCACTCTCCCTAATTTGCTGAGAGGAAATGTCTTTCCACCATTAAAACGAAATTCACTACTTGACTGAGACTCTACATTTTGAGCTAAAACAGATGGAATGTAGCAGCGCGAGTTTCAGGTTTTTGAATTTGTATTGGTACTTTGTTATTTGTCTGTAATGGTATGTTCCTTTCACCCTACCCCCCCATCTGGTTTCCCCCTGATGTAACCACACCCCTTTGTGGGAGTGCATTTTTTAATTTTAAGTTTAATTCATTAAGTTAATGTTCTTTGTAAATTGGTTTGTTCTCTGTACTTCTTTTTGTTACCCACGTTTGATTTATCCCTGTTCTTTCCCCAGTAACAGTTCTGTAATTGGTTCTGTATCCTCCCTAACTTTTCCCCCCCAGAGACAGTTAACTGTCCATCACTTCATAGACAGCCTCCTGTTGCTGTCTATCATTTTTGGGGTCACTCCCCACTTCTGGAAGATTCTGAGAGAAGCCTCGAGTGATTGGACAGAATCATGACTGTCACCTTCTAATGTTCTAATGTCACCTTCTAATTGTTTTGTATGTTTGTTTATGAGACTAGCCAGGACCCTGTAAAACCTTATTGGTTCCCTTTCTGTGTAACACCCCCAGTTATAAGGTCTCACCCGAGAGTTAACCGTGGTCTTTGGCATGCTGACTCTTGAGGTGAGGACCCCACGCCTGGGTTCCAATAAACTTGTTTGACCCAGCGTCTCCAGAGTCCCCCCTTTTCATCCTCCAGCCATCGCCACGCAGGAGCAGCTCGAGCGAAAAGAGCTCACTGAAAGAAAGCCCTGTTGCCTGTGCCGAGGCTAGCTGGCTTGAAAAACAGGCATGGCAACACCCCTTCCCTTCTCCAGTTGGCCCAGAGTGTTCCCCGCCCAGGCTGCAACCTGAGAAAGGGGGACAAAAACGCTGAGCACATGTTCTGGCCTGTTCTGGCTTCCAGTGCTGGCTCTGCTCTGGCTCCGGAGCACATGCTTTCCTCTGCACATGGAACCGCAGAAATAAACACCCTTTTCCTATCCAAGCCAGGACCCGCTTCTTTCTTCCAAGCCTGAACCCGTGCACAGCCAGCTAAGCTGAAGGACCCACACAAACTGTTTCTGTGGTCTGGGGAATTGCTGCTTGCCGGTAGCAGCCCCATCACGAGAGAAACAGCAACAATGGAGCCTGTTCTACCACCCCATGAGTGTCGTTCTCCCCATCTAGAATAGCATGCAAATCTTATGTGATGCTCATAAGATCATTTCAATGGCTGCGCTGATCCTTTTAGCTTGGTAAAGACACTTACAAGAAAACAATATCACTCCTTGTTTCAGTCCTGAAACCAACAGCTTTCCATGTCTCCAGGCCCTATAAAAAGCCAGGATCAGAAATCAGTAAAATATTGTTTCCAGTCTACTGTCCCTTCTTCAGATGCAGTGACATACGGACTCACAAATGCCACAGAGCTGACAGAAACAATTAGGAGATCTCAAACCAGTCATCCATTCTTTGATACGGCATAGATCTTGAAAGCTGGGGTTTTTTTGATAAATCAATATTTGAAAACATACAAATCTGTCTTGGACATGTAGGCGTGTTTTTTAAAGATTTCAAGTCTCACAAGAGGCAGATTGTACAGCTGCCTATTTAGATAATCTGATGGAGAAAATTTCACTTTGATGCTGAGTTCAGCCTCAGGTTTGGCTAGATGCAGGAGCACTGCATGGAAACATTTAATGGACTGGCAACTTCTGATGTAAGTGGGGATTGCTTTCTGGTCATGGCAGAGTCAAGGGAATTTGAGGTTTTCATTGTTCTGCAGTGCCAAGATATTGATTTGCAGACGATAGCAACAGAAGAAATATAGCAATTTATTTTGCTGTATTCTTGGCTTTAAAACAAAATGGTTAAATTATATCAGATCTAAGTAGAAGTTAGATGGCTAATCTATTGTGTGTTTTCTTCTCTGCATTGTGTTCCTGCTGCCCTATTTTTCTTATATGTGTTGAGAATATGAAATACTTAGAGTTCTTTAGAACTATTTCACTTCTGACTTCCAGTTGCTGGAATTTTATCTTCAGCTTTTAATATTTTAATAAGGCATACCGATTTTAAAATACCTGTCCTAATAATATCTATCTAATCTGTGAGAACAATGACCTTGAGCAACAGTGGCAGGTTGGATATTCACTATCTGAGTTGAGTTGGGATGTAATTGTATTTAAATCTAAGAGGATTTTTTCAGTCTTCTTTTGCTTTAGCTCTATACTATCCTCCTTGTATCTGTAACTAAGTCTAATTGATTCGAATTTACTATTAATTTTTTTTTTATTTTATCTACAGTAGTTGTATGGAAGAGACAAAGAATTTTATATAAAAGGCATTTTATATAAAATGTAGGTAGAAAGCACAGGTATGGTTTAATCACATAAATATGAAACTAGAGTTTGTGTGTGTCATTGGTCTGGGCACATCAGCTTCTTTCTACCTACCTGGAAAATTTAACCATATATATCCTCTTTCCCTGCAAATTTACAGTCAGAAAGACATTGAAAAAAATGGCACCATTAAGGATGGTATATTTTATTTCATTATCATCGAAATACCAAAAAGCTGCTTCTGCAACATCAAGATATACTTAGACATTTTTCTGAAGCCATGAATTTCTGCTGTGCTCTTTTAAAGTCACCAGCCTGTTAGAGCATGCAGCAAGTATTTTTTCATGGTATTCTCTCAGTGTGAATACTGTGGATAGTCCTGAATCAGTAAAGGGATTTAGACTTTCTGAAGGATCTTATATAAACATAAGATTTACAGTTTAGGGATGCAAACAATATTCAGCCCAAAGCCAGGGTACTCTACACTGAAAAAATATTCCTGTGTAATTGGTTGACACTTCTCAGTCTCTGAGTTAACCTAATCTCAATTAAAACTTCTGGCTTTCTGCAACATATTCTATTGTGAATAAAATTTATGTTAGTCTTAATCTACACATAAGGAGCTCCCTTAGCATTAGTGTCTGAAAAATTCACTTCGAAGTCCAGTGTTTATGGAGTAAGGACAAAACAGGAAAGGAAAAAGAAAAAGGGAAAAAATCCCCTGTTTTTCTGATGCAGCAGGAATGGAAAAAAATATACCAAGGAAAGGACAAGAGTGAAATTAAAATCTCTGCAGAATGGGAAGGGACTAAAAGTGATCTTCAGTCTTTTACACAGGCAAGTCCATCCTAGCTCCTCTCTGTGGGTGAAATGAGTCAAAGGAGAAGGCTGAACATTGTGATATGGAGCACTGACCACTATAGCTCAGCTTGATCAAACACAAAGTTAATCTATACACAGGTGAGGGATGGTGCAGACTGTTTCATCAGAGTATGTGAAAGAGTCACGCTCATCCTGAGAGCATCTTGTGAGCAAACTATATAGTCTTGCTCTATTGTACAGTGACATGAGATTTCAATTTCATGTCGTGGCTAAATCAGTGATACAAAGTTTTCTACAAATTAAGCAAATGATTTATTTTTTCTTTTGTTTTTGTTTTTGTTTTTGTTTGTGTGTGTGTGTTTGGTTTGCTTCTACTGAGATAGAATCGTCAGAATCTTTTTTACTGATACCTACATTGAAGTAACATAAAAACCATCAACGTACTAGAAAACTTCAGGATGGAGTTTGAAATACTTCAGTAATCATATCACATGTCACATAATATTAATGTACAAAAAGCGGGCTATTTCCACCTGTGCTACATTCTGAAAAAGTCCACAGATTTTGAAGTCAACACAACACCGAACACATCAGACTTTCCAAATTGAGTACAAATCTGTTAATCTACAATGCCTGTGAGATGAGCATGTATTCATTCCTTCTATCTTATTCAAGGAAAAAAAATCCAAACTCAACAGTCAGAAAAATTTGTAAAAGGATTAAGACATCCAAAAGATTTGATCACACAATCACAGGATTGTGATTGCCATAGTTTTTAGTTCTGACACCAGGAATTAAAAACTCCTGCATAAATCTAGGTAGTGCAAACCATTTGTGATGTGATGTGTATTGTATACAGAAAAAATTCTCTATGCATAGAAAGATTAAAAAATCCCTCAAAACTGAAAGATAGCTTCACATCACTGGTTATATCACATTGACTTGATTTTATGCCATGGGGGGGCGCCCTTCCATTAGCCCATTAATTGTAGAGATTTTTAAGTTTTTAGCTCTTATTTGTGAATTAAGTCACATTTGTTACATAACTTGAATGCAAACACAGTTCCTCATCTGATACTTTGTAATTCCCTTCTCTTCCCTTCTGTAGATTTTTTATGATGAAAAATGAACAATTCTATTTACTAAATATACTCTGGAATTTATACTGACATTATATCACAGAAACTTTTCTGAATTTAGTCCTCTGGCAAGTGAAACACCATGTATTATCAGGGTTAGTTAAAAAGAAAGAAACAAAAAAGAAACAAGCAAATGGTTCCTAAAAAAAAAGAAAAATACAGATGTTATGTAATGAAAAATGAAAATATTTGCAATAATTTTTTAACTAACAATTGTATAAGAATCACACTTTTGCTCTGGGTTAATGGGAAAAAAAAAAACAACAGTAACAAAACAAAACCTGTCAGAAAAGTATTGAATACAAGAAAGAAAAGAGAAAAAGTAGCCATTAATGTGTACTCATATGCTCTCCAGACTGCAAATTGAACACAGAAATTAAAATAAATTCTCTTCTTAGAAACAGATGAGGAAAAGCGGTTGAAAATATTCTAGATACTTTCTGTCAGTGATGACCTATGCCCTTTTTGCTAACCTGCCTTGCCCCTGTACTTAATTCTTTTCTACCTCAATTTCCAACATACAAACTTGAAGAAAATAAATATACCAAGGTTGTGATCTCTGGAGGTCTCTCTTCTGGCTATTTGATTGCCATGCCTTAGGAATACTAACACTGTTTCCTCCCTCAATCTCATTGTTCTCTTTCACTCAATTCTTGCTTTATCTCTTCACCACCCAGTGGTGTTGAGAGTTAATAATACTGCAGAATTGACACGGCAAACATTGAAAACTATGATATAGACAACAGTCTTAAAAGCATATATTAAGGCAATTAAATTTGAGTTCCTTTTAGCTGCCCTCTGGTGTTTAGATTTTCAGGATAGACCTGGGTTATTTTCATCTACAGAAGAGGCATTTCAGAAAATAGCTTTGTACAGTATTTATGAATTGCACTGTGATGTTAATTGTGTTTTGGGTTCTTTTTGTGTGTGCGTGTGTGATATTCTTGTTGTTAGAAAGGTTGAGTTGAACTGAAAATTGAAATATTTATGTGAAAACCCCATTAAAATATGTCAAGTCATCTTCAATGTCAGAGCTCCCATAGCTGTCCTGGTGTCATTGAGCTGCAACATCATCTCCTCAAAGACAATGAGGGGAGCTCCCAGGCACTCTCACAAATTCACCCACACAGCATAAGGATGAGTCTGAAGTGGGTGTGGAAAGGAAGTTACAGCTCATCTTTCCTCAGGTGAAGTAGCAGAGTTCTGTCCTGGTGATTCTCTGGTCCTATCCCACAGGTGGTCTGAGTGCCACTCTTCATACTTGTTACAAGTGACCCGCATACTGCACTGGAAAAATCCTGTTGATGATTGCAGATATGATCCAGCAGGAAAGATGAAGTCCATTAAAATGAAAGAGTTATCACAGGTGCATGTGAGAGAATTAGAAAACAAATACTAGGCACACATACCTCACTGTGATTTAATTTACTCATTTTCCTCTTCACAAAATACACTGCTCTTCTTTTTAGTTGCTTTTCTTTACCCCTTTAGAGAGCACCTGGAAAGCAAAAATGAGATATTCTTCTAGTGATTAACTGGCAACCAGACAAAATTACTGAAAAAAGTTTTTGAAAATATCTTCTGATTTCATACATCTCTGTTCTTGAGATTCAATTTAATATTCCTCAGAAGACCATGTTTTCAGAATCTTGAGCATTTCTTCTCATAAAGAGGCCTTAATATGCTTCTTAGATCTTCTCAAGGTGCTTTTATTTGTGCATGAGAAAATGAAAGCATCCAAATCAAAGAGAGAGCGAAGACTAAGCTGTGGCACTCAAAGCTTGCAGTGTGTTTGCTACTTCTCTCTGCTCAAGAAAAGAAGGAAGCATTGGCAGTGATTTTTCTAATGCAGGTTTCTTTCATCCTGTGCATGTCTTTCAGATGTGTTATTCAGATGCAGACGCAGAATCTGTTTGCTCTTACTATTCACTTAAGGGGAATTTATTGTGTGATGCGATTGATTTTCACCACTTTGTATCTGCTGTCAATACCCCTCCCAGCTTTGCTGTGGAGTAATGTACCCCAGGCCAGATGTAATCTGTGGTATACTGACCTGAAATCAGACTTGAGTACATATTATTGTACACTGTGCAGTCATTTAAATTGCGTGTGAGTCATGGAACCACTCTTTCTGGTAAAAAACAGGTATATTTCTTACAATTACTTCATTCATTGACTTGCTGTTCTGCAGCAATAGGCACTTAAATATTCAGAAACAAGAGAAATAAAATTTGCAATTCATGAACAACCATGTCTTTCAAGACAAAAAAGCTAAGAATTAAGGGGCCAGATTATGAATCTTTTCTTAATACTGCAAAGTACCTATTTATGGAAGAGACTGGGTCCTCTCAGCGGAGCATGTGCACACAGGGGTAGAACCTACGTTGTTTAAGTAATGTCAGTCTGCCCCTGCAATTTTAAAGGTTATTATACAGCTAATGAGGACTAGCAAGTCATGATGTGACAGAAGTCTTTTGCTCTGCAGCTGACACTAACTTGCCAAAAGGTACTTGATTAATTATAACATTGTAAGATAATGCCTTGTGAGCCCATACCAGGCAAATTACTCTTCACGGAGCACTGACAGTGCATCTCTCTTCACCTATGTAATTTATTCTAAGTGTAACAGTCACAGGAAACACACAGCCTCTGAAAATTATAGCTGCAAAATGACAAACACAAAGCAAACTAGATTGCAAGCTTGAAGCCATTTCTCATGGGGTGTAATTATAATCACACATCAATCCCCCAGAAGGAATAACATGCTATGGCAAAGCCAATGCAAAGCTTCATTATCTGTCACCAGCACTAAAACATACTTCGCCCTCTCTGATTACCATTCTTTCCTTTCTCATATATTTGAAAAAAACCCCACAAGAGTGCATACCTTGCAGCAACGTTTGTATGTTGTGACCTGTGTTATGCCTGCACTGGTTTCCAACAGCATTCTACTATGAGGCTCCAAGTTTTAAAATAACATGCATTTTCAGAAGTAAGAACATAAGAAGTTTCTGTACTTCAGCACTTAAAAAAACCAACCTTCCCAAAACAAAACCAGAAAAGAACCCGGGAAAGATATTGTTATGACATCTTATTTCAATCTAATTTTCTAGCAAGACAGAATGACCTGCCCAATTCAAAAGGGAAAAGAAAAATCCAGTGTATTCAAAGCTGCTAAAATAATATTTAAAGCCTCTAGAAATGAAAAGGATCAGACATCCCTAATGTCACTATTATTAGGAAACATAATTTTTCTTAGATGGCCTAAGAAGGAGTAGACCCTTGGGATGAAGCTGAAGTAATAATTTTTTTTAGTAATGAATTACTTCTCTTCATGAAGTACATCTGGATACCAAGAATCATATTATTTCTAGTCAAAAGTATTAATTTTCTCAGTGTGAGATGTCTGCAATATGGCAACTGAGCAGAAGAAAATTTTGTCTAAGATCACAAAACAGCTGAGCAGTATCATCACTAGCCATCTAGAGATTTTGCACCACTGAACTCTTTCATGATGAAAAGGTCCCAAGCCTTCTATAAAAGAAGGGAGAAGATGAATAAACCACTAGAAAAAATGCTAGATATGTTTTGTGAATTTAAGATTGTTTTGTTGGGTAACAGCACTCAAAAAAAGTATAAAAGATCTTGCAAAACAAAACATAATAACACAAAAAATCCTATCAGAAATCCAAAAAAGTAAAGAAAGAAAGAGAAATGAGATTTGACTCTAACCTTATTCAGTGTATCAGGGAGTTTTTTGAAAAACCTTTTTGAATCTGCCTCAATTCATGAGCCACACAGATTATTTTGTGCTCCAGTGACAACAGATATTGTTCTAACAATGACTACCTGCATTACTAGGAGGTGTAATTGTCCATAGTGCCACTTAGAAGGAGAATCTAATGGAAATATTTGAGCGGATTAAATAGTTTCTCATGGTATTAAAACACAGCAAGCAGTCGATGAAGGTAAATATGTGAGAAAGGTTAAATAAAATGTAGGCCTAACCAGTGCATAGCAATTAAATTCACAAGCCATTCAATCCTTGCAGAGAAAAGTAAAATAGATTCTAGAGTTTATGACATGGTGGTGGAGTTGTACTCCTGTGTTCATTATTTTCAGGTTACAGTCTCCAGTTAATACATCATTGGTGATAAAGTGTCATGTAACACTTTTGGTTGTAGATCACATTAACAAGACCAATCTTTTGCTAATATAGAAGTACTCTCAGAAACAGAGATAAATTATGCCTGGAAAAACACGGGGCTTATGTGCTAGATGTGTATATTCCATGGGTTTTTCTTAAGGGCCACAGCAGTATTGACAAAATTTGTCACTAAAATCTGCCTCAGATACTTTTAACCTTGTGGAAGACTTCAGACAATGCGGCTGACATTTCCCACATTTTTTCCCTGGGATTTTCAGCACATATGATTCATTACAGAAGTGGATAAGTAAAAGAAACTACTCAATATTTAAAGCTATGAATGATTTCCTGGAACTGCCATGATCTGGCAGCAGACATAGGCCTCACTGAAAAATCTACAGCCTTGTTTTAGGAAGAAAATGTTTTTGTTAAGGTGTGGGGATCTGAGAACTGTAGTCTATGCATATATATTACAGACTGTGCTTTAAGTGAAAAAGATTGACCCAGAAGCAATGTTATTCTAGGAGTACAATTGGAAAGACAGATAGTGAGAAGTTTTCACACACCAAAATTGAAAAGAATTTATTTTTAGATGCTAAATGTATTTGGAGCAAGTATGGATGTTCTTTTTTGCAGAATTATTTGCAACATGTACTTACAGACTAGTTTTACCAAGTTGCACACAAAATTGCACATGTGGCCATGTACCTGTCTCACTTACACAAAGAAATTATTTGCTTTTTTTACCTTCTTTTTAGGCAGTTCTCTGACAGTAAGATATTTCTGTGACTATATAATCAGGTCATGCAAGAATGTGATACTTAAATGTTAAAAGCTTTTGCCAAATTTCAGCTCATGCACTCCTTCTTCCATGTTTCTTTCATTTGCATCATCTCAGAGAGTATGGTGTTGCGGTTTCTCTCGTGGAGGGGCTGCTACCGGCAAGCAGCAATTCCCCAGACCACAGAAACAGTTTGTGTGGGTCCTTCAGTTTATCTGGCTGTGCACGGGTTCAGGCTTGGAAGAAAGAAGCAGGTCCTGGCTTGGGTAGGAAAAGGGTGTTTATTTCTGCGGTTCCATGTGTAGAGGAAAGCATGCGCTCTGGAGCCAGAGCAGAGCCAGCACCGGAAGCCAGAACAGGTCAGGACGTGCTTGGCCTTTTTGTCCCACTTTCTCAGGTTGCAGCCTGGGCAGGGAACACTCTGGGCCAATTGGAGAAGGGAAGGGGTGTGGTTACACTAGGGGGAAACCAACTGTGGGGGTAGGAATGGGGGGGTAGGGTGAAAGGAACATATTATTACAGACAAATAACAGAATACCAATACAAATTCAAAAACCTGAAACTCGTGCCGCTACAGTATGGAGCTCCATTTTGAAAGTAGAAAGAAAGAATTTGAAGGAACAGGATACCTGGTGGGAGATTCAGCTACCATCTTCTTAGACAGAATATCCTAGCTGTCTCTACAGGATGTGGAAATTGACATCCACTTGCATAGCTGTGCATGTTTTCTCAGAAGAGACTTATATTTCCAAGTTGCACAAAAAGCCCTTTTGGTGGTACCTTTGACTCATATTATTTTGAAAAAAGAAAGATAGTCAAAATGAGTTTTACCATGATTTCAATAAAAGAGGCTTGGTGAGGAACATAAAGAAAAGGGTCACAGAAATGACAAGTTATTCACTAAGATGTCATGAATCTCAGGGAAAAAATGTTCAGCTTACATGCTTTGACTACAATCAACATCGAAACTTGATTTCTGTGTCTATGATTAGCACAGAATTAGCAAGCGGTGAACAATAGTTTCAAGATCAATTTCTCCAATTCTATGCATAAACCAGACCACAAGACCTTTACAAAATGTTAGTAAACACACTTTTTAAGTGTTCTTCTAGTAGTAATTCACCCAGGTTCTGAACACAGTGAACATGCTTTGTTGTATTACTGGTCTTACCCATTTCCTTATTATGCACTAAGTCAGAGGTTGGAACTATTTTAAGAACATCGGGTTATAACCAGCACTTGCTCTTAGATGTTGATGCTCACTGTACATCACCTGACAAAACTCTTGTCCCCTAAGGAAGAATTTTACCTTGAATGATGCAGCTGAACTCTCTTTACTGGAAAAAAAATCAACTGTCAACAAGTCAAATTAAAAAGAAGTCATCATTTGAGAGGGGGAAGAGGCTACAGACAGTAAAAATGCCACAGAGAGGAATGGGATAGTGTTTAATCTAATGCAAGGAGGTACCTTTTCTGCTTTGACATTTCAGTTTGAAATTCTCAATCTCAGCCAGGTTTCTGATGTCTCACAAACTACTCACTGCTACAAAGAGCAGGATATTTTACTGAAATCCTTAGGGGAAAAAACAAAACCATTATGAAATTATTGGATATTCTTTGTGTTTTTTGTAGCCTTTTATGCTGTATCTGTATTACAGAGCCCAGTATATTTTCTCCCTAAACTTTGGCAAGGCTTTTGATGCTGTCACCTATAATATCCTCATAGATAAGCTCAGGAAATGCAATTAGATGAAAGGACAGTGAGGTGGATCAAAAACTGGCTGAATGGCAGAGCTCAGAGTGTTGTGATCAGCAAAGCAAAATCCAGTTGGAAACTTGTAGCCAGTGGTGTTTCCCAGGAATCAATGCTGTCATATTCAAATTTCTCAACAACCTGGACAAAGGGATAGAATGTACCCTGAGCATGCTCGCTGATGGTACATAAGTCAGGGGAGTGGCTGATACACCTGAAGGCTGTGCTACCATTCAGCAGGACCTGAATGATAGGCTGATTTGTTGGGCAGAGAGAAACCCAGTGAGGTTCAACAAGGGCCACTGCAGGGTCCTGCACCTGGGGAGAAATAATCCCAAGCACCAGCACAGGTTGGGGCTTCACCTGCTGGAGAGCAGCTCTGCAGAGAAGGACATGGGAGTTCGGTGGGTGGCAAGCTGACCGTGAGCCAGCAGTGCCCTTGTGGCCAGAAGGGCCAGTGGTACCTTGGGGTGCAGCAGGAAGCCGGTTGTCAGCTGGTGGAGGAAGTTGATCTTGCCTCTCTGCTTTTGAAATACTGGCCACATCTGAAATACTGTGTGCTGTTCTGGGGCACTTCTGTTCTGAGTAGCAGCTACAGTGTGCTGCTTTAACACGTCCATCCAGGATAAACAGGAGACCACAATCTGCTTCTATGACAGGACCCAGTTTAGCAGACAAAGGATGGCTTGGAGGGTCCTCTTGACTGCCAAATTTGTTCCCGAAAGGTGTTTGGATTTGGCCACATAAAGTGTTCACCCTATAAGCCTTGTTCTATAATCTAGCTCTACTGTCTGGTATAAAAACTTTAATAAGAAAAAAATTTATGAGATGGCAAAAAATCTCAGAGAACAGAAAAAAAATGTTTATCTTTTGCACATTGGAGAAAAGTAGCTAGAACATGAGGAAAAATCAAAGTGAAAAAGAATTTAAAGTTATTATTCTTTCATTGGAAATGTCCAAACTCTGCTAATCAAGAATTCACGTCACTAAAGCCTGGAAAACAGGTAGCTACAGGCTGTTTCCTCACTGCTGATGACCACTTCATAACCCTTCTTTTGGCAGATTTCATGGCTCAGCGTGTGCACTGCAGGTTGGGACAGGTCAAAAGACTTTTCCTTGTTCAAATAAGAACAGTCAGGCTCATATTTGAAGCTGTAATTTTTTCCCAATCTCCAGTAAGTTATCTTAGCAAAATAAGCATTCAGTATCGAGTAAAACTTATCTTATGCTTCTTTACTGAACAATATAAAAAGAATGGTAAGTTTTATTCTAACTTAACTGAAACCCCACTGGTAACAGAGCTGTTAAGCAGAGCTATCAGCAAATCATTTACAGTCCTCACAGGGGGTCTGTCTGCAGACCTAATTTCAGATATTGAACATGCTCTATCAATTTATGCCTTTTAAATGATCTTCTGATAAACTCAACAAAAAGAATCTTTTGTACAAAGAATAAGTTGTAACACATCTCTGGGAGTGATTGTTTTTGCAAGGGTTTGTGTTCTAGGGAGCTTAGTGGGAAACAACTGTTATTACCTTCCAGCAGTTACAGATTGTTCAAGTAAAACCTGACTGGAAAAAAAATAGTATTTGAATGTATTTTAACATTGTTTTATGTGTTTTTCTTACACAAACTGTCTGAGGACAGAAATTTAACAAAAGAAGTAAATATATCCACAAAAAAAATCTTCAGGACAATTGAAAATTCTCTCTTTGTGAGATCATTTTTCACCCCAAAATTCCTTTCTCCTTTTAAACTAACTTCTCTATGGAGAAGAAAAGATACACATTGTTCTGTTCAGCTCTCCCTTAATAGTAATAACGTAATGAATATTATGGTGTTGTTATTAGTATCGTGTTGGTACTTAAGAGCCAATTCAAACAGCTTTGAATTTCAAATAGTGCATTGTTCTTCTAAAGAGCTTCCAAAGAAAAAAAAAAAAAAAAAAAAAAAAGAAAATCAAGGAAAAAAAAAGCTTCAGTAAAAAGGAAGAAATTAATATAACCAGCTAGAATATGTCTACAAACAGGTTGACAATGATTTTTAGTGGTATACAATTATCCATCGACATTTTTAGGAGATACAGGGGGGCATAGAAAACAGAAAACAGGCAAATGAGACATATATATTTGTAGGTAAAGGTAAATGAAGGTTGTAGGTAAAGCTGTAGTGGGAAAGAGTAGTCATTGTTTCTTCAGTAATAAAACAGTACAAAAAAGCTTTATCCTGAACCAACTCTTTGAGACAAGCCAAGATACAGATATGTCAAGAAATACATTTCTAGTATGTTAGTATCTCCTTCCTCTACTTCTTCCTCTATTTTGCCCATAGGTCTGTAGGTGGGTACATCTAGAAGGATTCTAGACTTTCCAATTGTGGATAGTGGCATTTTATGTCTGAGTACAATGCTACATATATATATATACACATTTTATAAATGATAATGGTAATCTTAAACCCCAAGCCAGATATGATTAGAGAGTGGAAAGTAGAATTACTGTGATTTATGTATATATAGATATATGTAGTGACATTTACTATCTAGTCAATGGAAACATTAACATATTTTTTCTAATTTTAGATCAAAACAATTATGCAAGACTTAAAATTGCCATGATAAATCAGAAGATGACACACAACTAAAACATATTCTCTTCAAGAGTGATACTTCAGAAAAATTCTCCCTAAAGAACATTAACGTTAAAATTATCATTTCTCATTTAAGGTGACAGCCAATCATAAAAGTTCATTATGGATAAAAGGAATTGTTTTTAAAGTCCTGCATAAATGGAAAAGAAACCTCTGACAAATAATTTGCCCATTAAAACACAGGACTTAAGGAGATTGCCTGGCATTAATTAGAAGAAAAATAGTCATCTGTAAGACCAAAAATGATTTTAGGAAAGGAAATTATAAAGTTTATAAAAAACTTAAATAAAGTTTTAAAGTGGAGTTAGAATAGTTCATAAGTCTCAAACTTAATGTGCACTTTGTAGTGACATTTGCCAAGAACCTGTGGACTCCAAGCTGAAGCAAAAAAAGATGATGTTTTGAACAGTTATTATTAATTAATACCATAAGCTCAGTGCTGTTAGGAAAAAGAGAAAACTAGACATTATACACTGCATCAAACCCCATGTTCTTCTATATCCTTCTTGTATGTACTGCATTTATTCATCATCATCATCTGGAAATATAAAAAAATCCTCGCTTGGCTTACTTCACAAAATTGTAAAATCACAGAATCACAGAGTAAGCTGAGTGGGAAGAGACCCACAAGGATCATTGAAGTCCAACTCCTTGCCCTGCAAATCACCATGCCTGAAAATCACACCCTGTGCCTGAGAGCATTGTCCAAATGCTTCGTGAACTCTGTCATGCTTGGTGCTGTGACCATTTCCCTGGGAAACCTGTTCCAGCGCCCAACCACCTTCTGGGAGAATAACCTTTCTCCATATCCAATCTAAACCTCCCCTGACTCAATTTCAGGCCCTTCCCTCAGGTCTTGTCATTGATCACCACAAAGTGGAGATCAGTGTCTGCTCCTCCTCTTCCCCTCACGAGGAAGTTATAACTGCAATGAGGCTCACCTCAGTCTCCTCCAGGCTGAACAGACCAAGTGACCTCAGCTGCTCCTCACACGGTTTCCCCTCAAGGCTCTTCACCATCTTTGCTGCCCTCCTTTGGACATTCTCTAATAGTTTAATGTTTTTTTTATATTGTAGCACCCAAAACTGCACACAGTACTCAAAGTGAAGCTGCCTCAGTGCAGAGCAGAGTGGGACAATCCCCTCCCTTGCTCTGCTGGCCATGCTGTGCCTGATGCCTCCCAGGACATGCCTGGCCCTCCTGACTTTCAGGGCACTGCTGACTCATGGTCAGCTTTCCTTCAGCCCAGGTCACTTTCTGCAACATGCTCTCCAGAATACATCCAGGGTGATCTGTCCATACATCCAGGGTTGCTCCAACCCAGGTGCAAAATCTGACAATTTTCCTTCTTAAACTTCATATGGTTGGTGATTGCCCAGCCCTCTAATTTGTCCAGGTCTCTCTGCAGGGTCTCCTTGCCCTCAAAAGAGTCAGCAGCTCCTCCCAATTTTAATCATCTGCGAACTTGCTTAGTATCCATTCCAGTCCAGCATCCATGTCATTTATGAAGTTGCTGGAGAGCACAGGACTGAAGACAGAGCTCTGTTGAATGCCACTAGTGACAGGTCTCCAGTATGATTTTACCCCATTCGCTATAACCCTTTGACCTGACCTGTGAGCCAGTCACCCACCCATCACATGATGTGTTTATCCAGCTGTGAGCTGGAATTTTTGTTTAGAGGGATTCTGCGGGAGACATTATTGCAATCCAAATCATCACATTAACTGGCTTCCTTTGAAGTGAGTTACTTTGTCATAAAAAGAAATCAGGTTTGATAAGCAGGACTTACCTGTCAGGAAGCTGTGCTGGTTGTGATCAATGACTGCATTGTCTTTCAGTTTGCTTTTTAATACCTGCCAGCATAATTTTCAATAGCTCCCAGCATTTTTTCAATACCTCCCAGAAAAATTTCCATAAGTTTTCCTACCACTGATGTGAGACTGACAGGCATGTAGTTTCTGAGGTCCTCCTCCTTGCCCTTCTTGAAAATCAGGACAATGTTTTCCACCTTCCAGTTATCAGGGACTTCTCTGGATTCCCAAGACTACTGTCTTCGAAGTGTGCCTTGGTTCTTTAAAAAATAATTTGTCAGTGTCCTGGCTAGGAGGTCTATACCAGACTCTCACAATGACATCTGTATCATTTGTCCCTTCATTCTTATCCAGGTGGTCTCAACAGTGCCATTGCCAACTTTGAGTTTGATACATTTTACCCCTTCTATTACATACAATGCCACCTTTCTGTGTCTTCTGCCCTGCCTATCCCACCTGAAGAGCCTGTAACCATCCAACAGGGCACTCCAGTCACAGGACTCATCCCACCAGGTTTCACTTATGCCAACAGCGTCACATCTCTGGGACCAGACCAAAGCCTTGAGCTCCTCTTGTTTGCTCCCCAAGCAGCATGAATTGGTAGAAACATTTCAGGTGTGGTTCTTTGTAGTCGACACAGCCAACACTTCATGAAACAGATTGAGGGATCCCATCAGTTCTTGTTTCCTCAAATTTTGGCACACCATGCCACCACTCATCACTGGCAAGCCTGGTTTTGACCCTTCCCCCTCTTCCAAGCTAGTTTACAGCTCTGTCACTGAGCCCTGCTAACTCCTGAGCTAGAACTTTTTCTCCTCTGAGACAGGTGCATTCTTTCAGGAGTCAGTCAATCAGGTGTTAAATAGATCATTCCATGGTTGACAAATCTAATTTTTTTCCATTAACATCAACCTCAGAGCCATGCATTGACTGGATAAGTCTGTCTATTCCTATCAATATTATTCCTTGCTCCTGGAAGAATAGAGAAAATCACTACCTGTGTTCCTCTACCAATCATTACATGACCCTGAAGTCTCTTTTGATTGCCCTGGATTTGCCTTTGTTATTTTGTCATTGCCAGTTGAAACAACTAATAGTGGATAGTAATCAGAGGGTCTTGGTAGACTGGAGAGTTTTCCAGTGTCCCTTATCCATGCTCCTGGGAGAGAGCAGACTTCCCTCTAAGTTGTGTCCAGTCTTCATATTGGGCCCTTTGTTGCCCTGGAAGGGACTCTTATTTTACAATTACCCTTCTTTTCCTGTTAACAGTTGAGATCTTGATGCTGGGTATTTGCTAATTTAATGAAAATATAAGTAATTTATATGAATTAAAAACATTTCCAATTAGCATACAAGAATTTTGGGAATGTGACTTGCTACAAAGAATATCCAAGATTTCTCTTTTATTATATATGTAAACAATTCAACATACCAGTGGGACCTGTAGGTTGTCCAGAGTTTTCCCGACTTTCTCCTTCTATTTCATTGTGCTTCTGAGCAATATGCCCATCAGAAACATTGCTTTGCTTCCTGTGCTTGTTGATGCTGACTGTCTCTTCGAATGCCTGAAAAGCTCTTGGGCATGATGGGGGAGAGTGAGGAGGGATTGTTTTGGTTTTGTATTCCAAGTTTTAACATTACAGTAATGCTTTGAACATGAAGTTCTTACACTGCCAAGGCATCTCCCACATCCTGTTGTGCTCAGCATGTTTTCTGTAAAGGCAAACTTTCAGATTACAAAACTGGATATTTTTAAATTATATGTGTTTCGAGTTTGTTCATACATTTTCTATTTGTCCCATGCCAATATAGAGTTGTAAAAAAGAAAAGACTCTGGAATTTATAATTTTGAGTCTGACATTTGATAAAGTTCTTGAATTTTCATTTCTCTCCCTTTCCCTGTCCCAGGACTACAGTTTGGTAAGTCTTTATTTCCCAGTGGATAAATAAATAGATAGGTATCATCCATCATTGTTACAGTGCAGTACCACTGTCAGACAGAAGAGTAATAAAGTGGCAAATATTTATCTAAACTGCAAGGAAAGAATCAGTCATACCAAATATTTGCCAGAATTTAGATGATCACTTTCTGAGGTATTTTTCAAACATATCTTCAGGCAGGGATCCTTAAAACAGTTAATTTCACTTCTCTTTTTACTTGCTTCTGTGAACAATTGATTAGAAAGCCATCAACAAACAGTGTTTGGTTAATCACTATTATTTTACTGAGAGGGATTAAATGATTTATGTTACTTCCTAAAACCAATAAAGTTAAGTTTAATCAGATTAACTTAATGCTTCTCATCAAACACTATTATCTTTTTACTAGTGGCATATATCTTTTTCCAAATTGCAGTCTGCTGCAGTGCAACCTTTCATTTAGCTTTTAAAATGAAATTCCTGTCTGTGATTACATAATTCCATTTTAGCATTGTGTAATGAAATAGTATTGTAAGTGATGTAGATTGTGGAATATAAGCCTATGTTTAACATCATTGGGAGAGTTTCAGAAACAGCTTAATACCTATTTAGATTGGCTATTCGGAAAAATTTCTTCACCAAAACGGCTGTCAAGCCTGTGGAAGTTGATGAGTCACCATCCCTGAAGGTATTTGTGTACATGGGGCACTGAGGGGCATGGTTTAGTGGTGAATTTGGCAGTGCTGAGTTAACAGTTGGACTAGGTGAACTCAAAGTTCTTTTCCAACTTAAACAATGCTGATTCTCTGATTCTATATATTTAGTTGGGCTTTTTTGGTAGATCCAATATCTGGTGGGCAGGAAGGCAAAGCATGACTGGCATACAGGCATTACTACTGTATCTCCAGGTTTTAGAGATGCTTAAGAATATCTCCCATACAAATCTGTTTTCTCCATAATGTGCATGGGTGAGAATAGACTTTGGATAGATGGAAAAGACTTTGGATAAAAACATGCCACTCACTGGCCCATCTGCTGATTCTCTCTTTGCCCCCTGAAACTTTATGACTAGGAGATAGTGATTTAGTACTAAATTTATTTTAAAATTTGGCAGTTTAAAACCACATGTAGAGATCTGCTTTCAGACCCAGAGTAACATCTCAGCCTCCCCTTCCTTTCCAACATCCTTTGAAGCAACAGCAATGTTTCAGTAGATCTGGGGAGTGAGGAGTAGCACATGAGCCCCTAAATGTGCAGTCATGGAATTACTCATCCAGGGATCTTATATGAGTCCTCAGATGGGGAAAGGAGAGCCTGGGAGGAATAACAGTTTGCTTCTGTTGGATGCCTAGTTTTCACTATGTTGATAGTAGCAGAGACCAGAGAGACTCCACTTTAAGAGTAGTCCTGCAGTCACAGCTTGTGCTAGCTACTCTTCTTATATCCATGTCTATTATGTAACATTTTATTGCTATCTATATCTATTCAAGCCTTTGGAAAGTTGCAGGAGTAATTACATCTGGCTGCCTCATATCCTGAGTGAGTGAATATAACTGCTTCTGTCATTGTGGGGGGAAGAAAAAGCAAACCCAGACAGATTGTCTTCATGTTTTAAATAATGGTTAAAAAAAAAAAAAAAAAAAAGTCTGCCAGAGCCCTTTTGTGAGGATTGGAAAAAGGACTCCTAGGGAAGTCTTGTCTGCTGCATTCTCAGTCCAGGCAGGGCCATGTACTCAAAAACAATAAGATTGAAAATACTCACAATAAGATTGAAAATACTCAGCTGTCCTCACGGTCAAATACTTGGCTGGTCCCTGTTGCCAGGAAGGGGTTAAAAGCATAAGAGTGGTGAGGAGGATGGTAGATTTGTTCAATCGACCTTGCAGCTGAGAATGCCAAGGTCTGGAGAATAACAATGTGGAAAACCCCATATAGTATGCCTACTGCTGTTTATCCTGTCTGTTTTGAGAAGTAAAATCTTTGTGTATGGGTAACATGGATGTTTGGAGAGACTTGGAGGCACTCTCATGGACATGCTTGAGCTCCCTGTCTTAGGAGAGAGAAGATCAGAGCTCAGAGATCATAACAAGACTCAGAGAATATCACAGTATGGTGGTAAACTACACATATAGACCTTTGATAAATTTGTGCAAACAGCAGGCCCACCTCCCCGTCAGGATCGACTGAGCCTGATGGTGCCTGTGGTGCCATTTGTGTGTCACCTCTGGGATCCTCTGGTTAGTGGGGTACTAAAAAAAAATTGCTTTTTGCATTTCAGCCATAGTTTTGTGGTCGTTCTGACTGCCTGTCTGTGTCAAGCAGCACAGTCTCCTGCCCAACAGTCTGGCTCTGTGCATCTCTTTTGGAAGTGACTAACTTTGTTGGCCACAGTGTACTTTGGACAAAGGACACAAAGCTCTTGGCTTCCAGGACAGGGGTCAGTAAAACTGCAGTTGATAATTGTGGCACTTCATGGTTAACACTTTCAGCACAGAAAAATAACTTTCGCCTCTAGCAGTCCTGCTAGATTGAATCCCAAACTATAGGATTTTGGTCTTCATGGGTTTTCAGTGAGTTAAAAATTACATGCTGACACTATAGACTGCTTTCAGATTTTTTTGAGCTTATTGATCAATAAGCTGGTGAGGCTCAACCATTGCTTTCCAAAGCTTTATACAAGTCAGCTAAGGGCAACAAGAAAATAAGCTTGTTCTTGAAGTATAAGTAGGGGTGAAGGGTTTTTTTGGGCACGCTTTTTTCATAGGGTGTTTCATTAAAAACCTCATTAGGGAGAGAGATGATCAAAGCTGCTTTGCCTTGGCCTTGAGAATTTGTCTTCTTTCTTCTACCAGGCAGTTCAGAAAATACAGTGGAATCTTATTACCCTGGATCTCACCTATATAAGTCTCAGGAAGCTGAAAACTACCACTGCTGTCTCTACTGCTCCTGCTACTCTTTACTGATTCCAGCAATTGTCCTGTTTTTATATGTTATCTTAAAATGCTAATTTTTGATTAAAAAAAGGAAAGCAGTCACATTATTTGTTTGTGGAATATACACCTGTATGAAGAGTTACTTCACTGGAGCTATATGAGCTGTGACAGACTACCACACAGATGCAATAAGGGATTGAACATTGTCAGTGGTTGTCATGTTCCAATCTTGCGTGTATAGCCTCAGTACCAGCAGATGGTAGGACAGGAACAGGATCTTACCTTTGCATTTAACTGGAGACCAAAACTGTTTATATATGGTGGTGTATGCCTCAAAGCTGACAATGCTGAAGAGGAAGACAACCATCAACAGGATCAAACAGTTCCAAGGCAATTACCACAGAGGAAGAGCCTGTTCCCACAGCTGCTGTGAGTGTGTTTATGTGTGAGTGCACAGAGCTCCGTGTGCCTATGGGATTAGAGCCTTTGGGAATTTTCTACAATAAAAATTAAGAAATTGCACAGGGTTGCTAATGTTATTTAAGTGTTCTGTAGCATTGGTTATTTGTTATATTGCATATACTGATCTTGAAACTCTTGTGCATAGATTGCTTGTCAATTATGTGCTGCTAATAATTCAGGAAACTGCTTTCACAGCACCACAGGATCAGATCATGATAAACTTGGAAGGAAACTCTAGAGGTCTTGAACCCCTAGTTCAGGCAGAGCTATCTAGAGCAGATTGACCAGGACCACATTCAAATAGCTTTTGAATACCTCTGAAGATGGAGATTCCATCTCTCTGGCCAACCTATACTAGTCTTTTACCACTGTCAAAGTGAAAAAGTGTTTCCTATGTTGACAAGAAACTTTTTGTGTTTCAGTTTGTGCCTGTTGCCTTTGGGCACCATTGAAAAGAGTCTAGGTCTTTCTTCCATGCACTGTTCCTTAAGGTGTTTACCTAAGATTTTTACATACATTGATGAGATTCACCTTCCTAAGCCTTTTCTTCTCCAGGGTGAACAGTCTCAGCTCTCTCTTCTTGTTCTCATATGTGAGATGCTTCAGGTCCCCTAATAATCCTGATAGCCCTTTGGTGGATTCTTTCCAATATGTCCATGCCTCTTTTGTACTGAGGTTTCTCAGAAATGGCCTCAAACTAGACTTTTTTGCCACTGATCACCACCCTCAGGCCCTAGCTGTTTAGATAGTTTTCAATTAACTTCAAGGCTCATGCTGCCCATATTTCATCATCTTACCTGACAGGGTCACAGGCCTGACTGAAGTCCAAGCAAACAATATCCACATCTTTGCCCTCAGCTATCAGGCAAGTATTTTTTTTCATAGAAGGTTATCAAGTATCCTGTACTTGGGTCACAACAACCCCAAGCGGCAATATAGGTTTGGGGAAGAATGGCTGAAAAACTGCAGAGAGGAAAATGGTGCTGATTGACAGCTTGCTGAATGTGAGCCAGTGTGTGCCCAGGTGGCCAAAAAGGACAATTACATCCTGGTTTGTAACAAAATTAGTGCAGCCATCAGAAATAGGATAGTGACCGTCCCTCTGTACTCAGCACTGGTAAGGTCACACCTTAAACCCTGTGTTCAGCTTTGAGCCCTTCAGTACAAGAAGATTAAGGTGTTTAACTCTGTCCAGAGAAGGGCAACAGAGCTGGTAAAGGGTCTGGAGCACAAATTTTATGAGGAACATCCATGGGAACTAAAGTTGCTTAGCCTGCAAAAAAAGATACTCAAGGAGGTCTTATCACTCTCTACAATTACTTGAAAGTAGGTTTCAGTGAGTTTGGTCTCTTTTCACAAGTAACCAAATATAGGTAAAGAGGAAACAGATTCAAGCTGTACTCCAGCAGGTCTGCATTGAAGATTGGGAAAATTTTCTTCACTGAAAGAACTATCAAGCATTGGAACAGGCTGTCCAGGGAAGTGGGGAGTCAGTGTCCATGGAGGTATTTAGAAGATGTGTAGACATGATGCTTAGGGAAATGATTTTGTGATAGGCTTGGTAGTGTTAGGTTAACAGCTGGACACAATGACCCTCCCCCACTCTAAATGACTCTGTGGTTCTATGATTCTGGGATTAATTCGGTTGAGCATAACTTCCTTCTGGTAAAACCAGGCTGACTACGCCTCATCACCTGTTTGTCCTTCATGTGTCTAGAAATAAATTCCAGGATTAGCTGCTCCATCACCCACTCAGGAATCAAGATGAATCTGATTGGTTTGTAGCTCCCTGGGTTCTCCTTTTTTGTCTTTCTTGAAGATAGGAGTGACATTTTCTTTCTTTTAGTCCTCATGCATCTCTCCAGGAGCCTTCAAAAATAATTGAGAGTTGCCTCACAATGACATCAGCCAGAACTCATGTTTGCACCTCATCAGAGCCCATGAACTACTACCCTTGAGGCAAATCTGCCTACTTGGTTTAGACTGTGTGAACTTAGTATATATTCTCTTCAGCACACAGTTCTTTGTGCAATTATGACTATAACTTGGAAATGCAACTGAGTCAGTCTTCAAGAATGAATGGAAGACACCTCTGTTTTTTTCCCAGAAATTGAATAATCTGTTCAAGATTATTATTTATTTAACAATATTTGTTAAAGAGATTGATGTTTAAAAGAAAAGTACAAATAGATATCTTTTAAAAATGTAATTCAATATTAAATAATGGGCACTCCCAGGTTTCTATCTTAGTTATTACATTAAGGTACTTCAATGTGAATATTTTTGTTCCAGGAACTGCATATTGTAACATTAATTAAATAAAAAAACCCTCCACCAATTATTTGATTTCAGTCCCTGGACTAAAAAGAAAAAAAAAAGCAAACAAAAAAAAACCCTAAAAAAGCCCCCAACCCCGACAAAAATGTTATTTTATATTATAACTTTCCAACACAACTTTGGAAATACACATAATTTTTGACGTAATATTCAGTAAGTTGAATCAGAAAGTACTTAGCTGCATGAGTGTTCTCTAAACAATTTGAATTCTGCTGCCATTAATTTTAAGAAATATTGATTTGTTTTCCATTTTGTTTATGGCTTTTGACAAGATATGTCCAGTTAATATCCTATAAATCAGGTGAGATGGATTGATAGTGAGCGCTGTTCATTTATATGGACATAGTCACAGTGAGTCAGGGTTAGGAATTAGAGAAGTGTTAAATACTAAATTTCTGTCCTTTAAATTAGTTTTTGGTTTGTCTTTATTGTGTGTGCACATTTCATTTTTCCACCTTTGCTGTTCAGATCCTTTGCATGCTAAGTAGACAACCATCACGTTTAGCTATTTTCCTACTAGTCATGTTTTTCTACACGCGAAAAGACTAGGTGAAAATCTAAGCCATGGAAACAACCGGAAATAGTGGCTGCAACACTGATAATTAGTAAGAATAAATCATCCAGAAATCCCCAGTAGAGTTGCACCAGTATTGATTTTTCAGTTTAAGAGTGGAGAGCTTTCACATCACCAACAGGTCCTTCCTAAATCACTAATATCATCTGCCAGAATTACAGCATTACAACATATGTCTTCTAGATAAGTCCTGTGCATGTCAAGAACAGGACAGAAAAAGGTCACAGAGCATACTGCAATAAGGTCTTCCGGTGAAACTTTCTTCCAAAATCTAGTACAGTGATCCATTGAACTCCTTGTGAGGATCCAGTATGTCTGATTTAAACAGGAGCTGAAAGACAGACCCAGAAATGAATGTCTCACCCTTAGAAGCTGCCTATATTTATCATGCATCTTAGAGGACTAGGAATCAGTCACAGAAATCAATGAGCATTTCCTCACCTCACCCTTAGCCTCTGGTATGGAGACATCTGTGGCTGCTGAGAAAGCTTGGGTCTTACCCATAAATGACATTCATCATTACTCATCACGGGAGCAGAAACCCCAGGCAGTGCAAGCTAAACACTTTTTTTTCTGTCTTCCTTTCCTCTATCCAATATATTTTTCCAAGGTCTCCGCATTCAGTGGTCTTAAGCTAACTAATCAAGCATTTCTCTTGGGACATTTTTCTACCAGATTTAAATGAAGTTAGTGGTCAATTCTTACTCTTATTATGTCTGTGTCTTAAGAATGATGAAAATAATCCCAAAAAAATCCTTTTAGGTTGATATACCTTTCTTAAGGATATAATTTAATTACAAAGTATTTAATATTCATTTTGTGATGAACTTTCAGCTCTTACAAGCACTATAGTATGGTGATGAGTACTTTCTGATGTCATAATGTTCTTTCATACATTAAATTTCTGATAAATTTGCTGGTTTGATTCATTAACAGAAATAAAGGAAGACAAGATTCCTTCTCTCTATTGAAATTCCTTTTCCTTCTGGAAAAAGAATCATTTCAGGAAGAGACCAATAAGTTTTTCAAGGTTGCAGTATCTACTCACTGGAACTGTAATGTAAGTTGTAGAAATAATGTACTTTAGAAAGGGCCTAAGCTGTGCTGATACCATATTTAATGGTAAACCACAAACTGAAAATGTACAACATGTCATGTTACTCTAGAGATATGGAGTTGTCAAATTTATGAGTTACTAAATATCTGAAAGTGAAAACCTTCTGCAAAATGCAGAACATAGAGAGGAAATACATTTTGGTCATGAATGCAATACACATGCCCTTTCCCTTTCATATCACGATTCTGAGAAAGTTTTCACTTCCAATTATGTTGTCAGAGAAAGAAAAAGTGTGTGTCCACCCCATCTATTTTTAGGTATAGAAGAGCTTGCAAATATGAAGGTTGTTTGTTTGCCTTGACAGCCTTCTTCCTTGCTTCCATCCACCAGGGAAGTAAGTTAAATCTGTTCACCTTGGGCTTCTGGTTTACATTTCTTCTCAAAAAAAAACCCCAATATTGTGTTTTATAGACATTTATTTTCTTTTCCTACAGATTAGTATACATCCGGCTTTTGAACACTTATGTAGCTGAAGAGCAAAGTAAAACAAGGAAACAAAACACAAACCATAACTTCTTTATGTAAGTGGTATTTCAAAGAGGAACTGTAAGCTTGAAAGCAGAAAATATTTCTACCTATATATGTTTAATTCAGAGAGATTGACACTTTTTCCACAAAGAAGAACTTTTTGTTATACCAGATTGGATTTGACGAATAATCAGTACTCATATACTGAAAGAGTGATGCAATAAAGTAGAGCAGAAGTTATATCTAGGGCATCAGCATTTCACAAAGCTGAATACTCAAAGAGCTGAATCTTAGTACTACATTCATCATTTTACTACATGTGGAATTTAAGAAACACAGAGATGATTCTGTGTGTCTGTTTTTTACTTTTTGAAGAAGAACTAAACAAAGATAGAAGACTTCAGAGGTTGCTCTGTGTCATACAATTCAATAATATCCCATTTGGCTGTGGAATTCCTGGAAATATGAGGTAGTTCAGAATATAAGTTTATTATCACAAAATATCTGACATAGTTCAGGGATTCATCAGATTTACTTAGAGAATGAGATTCTTCTTTTGGAAAACAAGAACATAAAGAGGTATGCCCATGACACAAGGAAAATCGTTTTTTTTTCCCTTAAGTCTTAATTCCTTAAGTCTTGATGGGTAGTTTCAAATATATCTGTTTGTCTTTGATACTGAAGATGGATAGCCTGAAATTTTGTTTTCTCTGTATTACTACAGACAAAATATCTTCCCAAAGCTATGGATTGACTTGGAGATGGTTCAAAAAGCTACAGACTCCTCATTTCATGTGAGAGTCCTCATATTTTTAAAAAAGTAGTGACATTCTTCCTAGTTTACATTTGTTTTACAATCAGTTCTGAATTTCCATTTCCATCTCTTCTCTGGCCTTCAATGTGTAAATCTTCTGACCCTTGTATGCTCCACATACAAATGGCTTTGTTAGCTTCTCTGAACATCCTTTCACTCATTCCAGGTTATCAGTCCTCTATTCTACTGAATATCCCAGTCAAGATTCTTCTTAATTTCTAAAAATCTGAGTTTTGTATGGTTACCTTGGCCATAAGCCATAATTTGCAATAAAAATGGGAGAAAAATCCTACTTCCATTTTTATCTTTCAGAGTAGCTGCTGTTCTCATTCTTGTGCTGGGAAGAAAATCTACAGGGAAGAAAGTAACTTCAGTCCAGTTGCACTAATACAGGGTAGTACCAAAGTGCTGGAGCAAGTGTTGCAAAATTCCTTGCTCCTCCATTTCAGGAAAATCAACCTACATTATTGTAGTTTTCTTAATAATTACATTGAGTCCTTCCCTTAAATTTCCTAAACTTAAGTTTCTTGAAGGTTGATATTTAATGGGCATAAACTGTAAACTCATAATATCAGCGGAAAAATGATACAGTGATTGCATTTAAAACTGTTATTATGCTCACTTCTTTATTCCCTAATTCTCAGGGAATAAAAAGCCTTTCAGGGCCTTGATTCCCTAAATTGAAATAATTATTTTCAATATGATTTAAGCTTTCCTGACTTGTTGCATTAAGAAATTTTGCATCAATTTCTGCTTTGGTTTATTATCTCCAGGATAATTTCTTTCTTCCCAAACTTGGTATAAAATCTTTCTATTTTTCTTCCAACATTCCCTTTCCTATTTTCAGTTGTAGAGTATACAATCAGGAATAGGGTTTAAGGGGGAAGTGTCTTCATGGCTCAACAACCTCATCTTTGGGGCATGGCTTAAACACTTAGTAATGTATGGCATAGTTATCCTCAGTATGTTCTTAATGATTGTGATACGTACCTCATGTATTTTATATTGTGTGCAATGAATCATCAATAGTAGTCTTGATAAGATAATGGCTTTACCAGCACAAACAGTTTCAGTTGTGCAACGCATAGACCAAGAAGAGGGAATTGTTACCAGTAGGAAAGACTTTATAAAGGGAACATGGCTCCAGCCTGTTGCATAGGCTAAGTAGAGGGCAACTATGGGAGAGAGACTCAGTTGGAATACGGGTAGAGAGACGTTAGAGACATGAGAGATGTGAGAGATGAGACGTGCTGAGTGACTGCTGCATGTCCACATCGTGGTGTGTGATGGTTGGTTAACTTGGCCTTGATGTGCCTTAAAACTATGTAAACTGGTAACTGGCTAACTGCCTAAAAAGTCCAGGGTTTTGTCAATAAAGAGCACTCCTTTGCACCTGCCTGGGGCCCCTGCATTGCTCCTTACTTCAACAATGCACCATACCATTTCTTTTTGTCCCTTTAAGCAAAATACATTCTCTTTTCAGATTTAAGTTTTAGATCATTTGTCTTGTATTATTGTGAGTAACTTTTCCCAGGAAAAATATTTTTCAGGCTTTTAGTAATCACAGTATAGAACATAGACCCAGAGACCAAGACATCATAACTTCTAGGGTGATACTGTTTTTATCACGCATTTTGTGGGTGTACAATACATAATACCTGTGAGTAGAATAAATCATACATACACACTTTCAAAAGTCACAGCATTCACCTGACTAAAATGCACTAAAACTCCTTTGATATATGTGTTTATTGATTTGTATATTATAGGGAGCTATAACTTAATTACATTGCTTTTCTTACTTAAGAAATTAGAGAAATATGCAAAGCTAATATTACATAATTAGAAACGAAATTATAGAAAATAACTATATAAAAATGAAACGGAACTTAATACAATGTAGAAATCAAATGAGACAAGTTAAAAGAATGTAGCATATTTTTGGTATGTTACATTAATTCTAATTCAAAGTAATCCAATCAACAAAATACTTCTATGAATGTGCACTCACTTTTTCGTGCCAAAGCCTTTCCCAAAAACCCTGTAATTAAGACATGCAACACTTTGTCAAGACAAACACAAAAGTCTACTAAGAAACTTTTACACAATCACATAAAAATGACAAGATATTTAGAGCAGAGTTATTTTTGTATGAAGCTGAGACAGGAAGGTTTCTGACCCCAGTGGTCACAGCTGGATGTATTCCTGTCTCTCCCTTCTCTGTTACCAGATCACAAAATGGGAGTGATGCCAGGGTAGACATAAAGGAGCTTGCTGCATCCAGTGCTAAGGAAAAGGTTTGCCAGTGTCCTGTGTATCAGGCAGTGATTGAGTGTGTTCCAGCCTGTCTGATCAATTAATAACACTGCAGTCAGCCATCAAAATATAGATTTGATTGAGAAACTCCTGGTCTCCATTACTACACGGTAATTTTCTACATGTATAGATTAAGGAACTAGACAATGTTTCATGAAAGGAAAGGGTAAGAGACCTGAGACTGTTTAGCCTACTGTCAGAGCCCTCTAACCAGGCTGTTTTAGGTATTTCAGAAATGCTGAGTATGACATATAATATGAGATTTGCCTATCTGAAGAATGTTGATGTCATCCAGGATTTCTGTTTTAACACTTTTGAAAATACAATATAAATTTAAGTTACATGTAGAAAATGATAGCAATTGAAATACAGAGTTCAGTCACAATGTGAATGTGACTCTCGCTACTCTATTATAGAATATTCTTTTCACCACAATTCCTTTCAGCAGAAAGGAGTATACTCTTCATCTCATGCTTTTGTAACTTAGGAAGATATTCAGTGTAACTCAGGGAGATACTAAAACAGTTTTAATTAACTCAGGGAGAAATATTTGTACCACCTGTTGATCCACTCAACTGTTATAGCTGTTTTTCTAAAAAAAAGACTGCATTTGGTCCCCTTTGTATTGGGAAAACGTTGCCTCCTTTGTATTAGCTGTGGTCAGTCACACATTTCCTGATCTTCATGGGCTCATCATTCTTTCCCACTTCCTTTGAGCTTTCTCTCATTTGAGTGGTTCATTTGTCACACCTAAAGAAATGGACTCAAGGATTTCTATGAATGCTCATAAATATCTGAAAGGATGTTGCAAGGAAGACAGATACAGACTCTTTTCAGTGGTGCCCCGTGACAGAACTATTTGCAATGGTCTTGTGCCCAGAAACAAGAGGCTCTCTCTGAGCACAAGGAAACACCTTTTCACTCTGATGGTGACAGAGGATCAGCACAAGTTGCCCAGAGAGGATGTAAAGTCTCCATCTCTAGTTATATACAAAAAACATCTGGGCATGGTCCTGCTCTACATGGCCCTGTTTGAGTGAGGGGTACAACCAGCAGACTTCCAGAGGCTCCTTCCAAGTTTAACCATTACTTGATTTTAATTCCTCTACAACACTGTGTCTGTGTTGAGTAGTGCTGGTACTGTGCTGGTAGTGATGCAGTGGGGTGATGTCTCCTGTACAGCAAATGATAGGGTTATAGCTAGAGAAACATGTGGATCGTTGGGTTTTTGAACACTAATTCTGGCATAAAGTCGCTATGTATTCCCTTTGTTAGTCCCTTGTGCGAGTACAGATTCTTCTGTATCAGAAGACTTCTGACACAGAGGACATTTCATTACACATTTAGCTTGTTGGTATGGATGTCGACTCTCAGTCTGTTGCTTTGTGATACCAAATAGCTATTCAGGCAGTTCCACAGAAAGACTTTCATAATTTCAATCCAAATTCATCACGTCATAATTTCAAATACTGGAAAGTTAAGTGTCTACTCTAAAATGCCATCTAATCACAATCCTCTTCAGTCAATGAGCAAGTAAGGTGTCCAGGAGCTAAGCTACCTATCCAGTTTCAGAACTTTGTCTAAAATCAGGTAAATCTCTCACCTCTGATGGTAAAAGGAGCCTTAATGACTGACTTAGATTAAGTATTAAGCTTCAGAGGCTTTTTGGCAGTTTAGGAAATATAAATCTACCCTTAGGATCAGAAAACCTTCCCTCCACCCACTAAAACCACAGAGAAACCCTCGCTTCACCAACATACTTAAAAATGTTTTGAACAAAAGGCCAAAAACATAAAAACATAATAAATATACCACGAGAAGGGAGCAGAGAAGATCAGACACAGACAATCTTATAAAACATAAAGAACTAGAGATGTCTCTGCTAAACATATCTACCTGATCCTAAAGAGTCATGGAAATTGTGCTACATAATCCAATTGAAGGTTTGTTTATTCTCCAGATTAATTAGCTCTTGCTGATCAACAAGTGTTTCTCCTGTTAGTGATAGTGCTAGGACTGGTTTCCTAAAAACTTTCTTTCAGTCCATGTTTTTAGTACTCCACTATTATATTTCCAGCTATCTCGACATGTGTTGCAGTGCATGATTAAGCCTTTCAAAATTTTGTATGTATTTATTTATTTTGTACTTGGTATGTCCCTTCCCGAATCCTCTCACCCGTCCCCTGATCCCCTTGGTGTCTCCCAGAGGGGAGGCCCTTGTCAATCACCCTGCAAACTTGAAGAGAAATCATCTCCCATTTGGCCAGGTGCTCAAGCACCTGCCCTCTTCAATTGTCCTGCTGAGTGTCCCACTCTAGAACACCCAACCCCTTCCCATCCATTGGCCCGAATTCTCCTGTGGCCTCAGGCTGTGTCCTGGGGTACATAAGGGAGAAGGACAGGCCGAGCCTTGCCTTTTGCACGTGGAGCTGCAACAATAAACACCTTTCAAACCCACAGCAGAAGCCCACTCTTCACTCCAAAGCCTCACCCATGCTTCCAGCTAGCAGATCTGAGGGAACCATGAACTATTGTGGTTGGTCTGGGGTAAGCAGCCTGCTGGTAGCAGCCCCCAGGAGGAAACCACTGCAGACATGTTCCCTTTTTACTGTCTTGTCTTGTGATTTCCCTTATTGTTTGGGAGAAGACAGTTTTGGTCCAAACATTCCTTAAACAAAAATTACCTCCTCAGTGTTTTGAACACTGATTTGTGAAGTATTTTGACTGTAGGTCATAATCTACATTTTTGTGGCCTTTTAGTGCAGTCTACATATTCTGAAATCATCTATCTGAATACTTAATTTCTTTGTTTAAAGATTTTCAGAATAGTTAAATTCATGGATTGATTTTCATATATAGGAATGTGATTTGAACAAGCAGCATTCAGACATCTAAGTATTTTCATATGTGCTATCACAGGTAATAATTTCACACCTCCTGTAGAAAGGCTTTAATATCTGTTCTTCACAGGTGCGAAAAACTAAGGTATAAAGAGAAGAAGATACTTGCTGTTTTAGATGCTGAATTTAGTTAGGATACTAAGTGGCAGTGAAATAATATCTGTTGAGTATGAAGGTCTAAAGTTATTCTTGATTCTCAGTGGGCATAAACACTGGCAGATATTTCTTTGTAAAAAAATATATAAAGATTGGAAAATGCTTTAGAAAGGTATATTTTGTCTCTGAATGTGAACACTTGTTTGGATTCGTCTAAGAACCAAAGATAACCTGTCCCACAAGCTATTTTTACAATAAAGAAGTATTAAAACATAATTCTTGATTATGTTTTAAATAAATTAGTCAATCTAATTAATCAGTATGCATAATCTTTAAAAAGCCCAAAAGCTATCCAATCTTAAAACATCAGTTTCTTCAGGCAACCTGGGCTCAAAAATACTAAAGGCCCACGCCTGAATTTATGGTTATTGCATAGCATGCCTAGAGAATGTCTTCATCCTTATTAAATACCACATCTCAACCATCTTTCCTTTACTTCCTTTGAGCAATGCATAAATTGAACTCAAAAATTGGAATGTTTCAGTAAGGTATGAGCATGAAAATCCCCATTTTAACACAAAAATGTTCATCCAACCTTTTTATGACACATGGTAACATTTTCTCACTAAACACATTGTACTAAGAGTAAAAAGGCACAGTTGCTCAAATCAAAATATTTTGTATAAAATTGTATCTAAGTTTGTTTCTTAAAAAAAAATGTTTCTAAGTATCTTCCATATGTATGTATACAGCATGGGAAATATAATGTATGTGCTTAAGTCTCATTTGTCCCTTGGATGACTTTTATGCCTAGAACAAAGTACACTTGCAAGTATCTGTATCTGCAAAAGCAGGATTAAATTGTACAGATGATATTCCTGAAAACCTAATGTTGAATTATGTAATAATTCTACAGTCCAATTTATTTCAGTAAGTAATAATGATAAAATTATGCAAAAGCTATCCTACCCCATTACCCTCCCAAAACCCCCTACAAATAAAAATTAAAAAAAAAGAAAAAAAAGAAAAAAAAAAAAAGAAAAAAGAAAAAAAAAAGAAAAAGTAGAACATCCAACTAGTGTGTCTGGTCTCTGACAGAGGTAAAGGTTGTAAGCACAACAAAATGTGGAAGGGAAACTTCTCAAGATGACCAATTTTTAAACTTTCACTATGTATTTCAGTAAGCAGAAGCTGTTAATGTGATCAGTAGTTAATAATTAAAACAATAGCTTTAATATTGTGATAGTACAGGAATGATTCAGTAGCACGGCGTGGTGTATGATGGATTCAAACTTCATTCTGTTGTTTTTGATCATGTAACTTTGTCAAAGATGGTTTGTAAATCTCTAATCCGAAGCAACAAGATTACTAGGAGGAATGTAGGTTTCAAATTCTGCATATAGAAATAGATCACAAACTTTAGACACATTAATCATCCTTATACACCAATACTATACTTTTGATTGGTTCTCACTTGGCTATATCACTACAATAAGGCATGATATTGTTCCTAAGAGGGACTTTAATAACTGTGAGGGTCTTATTATCAAGCTCACACAAGACATCTCTTGTTCAGCTGAGTTTTTGACATTTACTCCAATATATTTTATATTCTCTTCTTAGTAAATCAAACTGTTTTAAAAGGCTAATTCCCTATTATTTATAATTTTATAATTTCCTTCAAATTTATTCCTTATTTTCAAATGTCACTTGCTTTTCTCATCTTCCACAGGTCTTTGCTGTCTTGTGTCTATAGAAATATAAATTATACTTCTGGAAGGTAAGACAATAATGAATACTCCCCCACTCCAGTCTCTTGAAAAATAAAGAAGAGCTATTTTAAAACAAATTATTTTTAACATAATCTTATTTTCCCTGTTTCTGTTTAGGGGCAGTTTTAAGAACATTAATTTTCAGCTGTACTTAGACAAAGCTCTGACTCACAGCTGCTATGTATCTATTTGTGCTTTTTTAATCCAAAAGCTAGCGACTGAATATGGAGGAAGAATAAAAAATCATCCATCAAAGCAAAATACAAATATATAGCCATATAAATTTACAGTACTCCAGTGTGGGTCTGAGGGGAAGAGAAGACAAAAAATAGGAAAATGTAACTGCAGCAGGCTTTATGCTTAGTTTCTTACGAAGGTTAAATCAAGCCACTTTCAAAGTAATACTTTGTATTTTACTATCAAATGTTTTTCTCTATATATGAGAAATGTGAAAATGTGAAATATGTGAGAAATGTGAAATATGTGATATACTGCGTGAAAAAGCATTATTCTAGTCAAGTCTCCCTTGAAGATTTCAGCTATGTGTTACAAATCTCACTTTCTGTAAGTAGTTTGAGGCAGTGTTTCTTAACCTAAGATGACTGTAAAGATTGCTCGATTGGTGGGAATAGTTGCATTTTTCCTACTAACAGTACAGAAGAGACCTATTTTGTCATAGAAGGAAAGTGGAACGAACGAAGTCTCTTAGCTGAAACGTTTATGTGTTTCTTCAAAGATCCGAAATCTCTTTCTATTCTTAAATATTCTTGGAAGTTATAGTGACAGTAGGACAAGCCTTCTTTACTTTCAGATACTCAGATACTCCCTGAACTTTTCATCTGCCTTACTTTCCTCTTTCATTCTCATTTCCCCTCCTAGAAGTATTTTTCACTTGTGAAATTATCAGGTAGAGAGCAATAATACAAATGGCCCACAAAGATATCGTGATCAAATTCAACATCTTAAACACTGAAATAAGGAAGGCTATCCCCCAATTATTTCAATGTTGCAAATAAAGAAACCAAAACCATGCCAACCAAACAAAACCAAGACAAAGCACCTTTGCAGCTAATGGATAAGGAAGTATTTGAAATGATTTGTCAGACAGGTTTCCCTGAGGCCTAGTAAAACACTGTGAGGTTTTAGCAGAAAGAGAATTTCTCTCTTGCATCTACACTTTAGCTCTCAAAGTAGTTTAAAACATCAGTTCACTTATCTGACCCATCTCTCTTGCAGACATCTGGATAGTGATGTTAACCAAAAATCACCTTTCCATTTACATTGAATCTGGCATGTCTCCGCTGTATCCTCCTCTTGCTTCCCTGTCTTGATCATAGCTATTTACTACTTTTAAGATTAATTTCTGCAGTACAGCCATGAATAAGACTGACTCCCCAAAAAGCTGAGAAAATTGCCAGCATCAGAATTAAGAGTTCAATAACAGTATGCCACTCTCCCAAATTTTATGCAGGCTCCATTGGTAATTGCAGAAAGCCCTTTCCCTTTGCAAAGGAACTTCACTACAGACCAGTTAGGGTTAAACCCTTTAAAATCATGATAGCATTATCATATTTTTACTGTCAAAATATAGCTCATTTCAATTTGGATATTCTGTTTACGGGAAAAAAAAATAATCACAGCTTGCACAGTGCTGGAAGGAAGGATTTTGTAATAACCCTATATCATTCCCAAGGCTGGATGAGGTTTGATGCTGAGCATGTAGTTAATTTATTGCAAGACTCTGCTCCAGTTAAAATGATTCAGTGTTTCCAGAGAGCAATGAGCAAGTGAACATTTTCCTGGAGAATAGAATAAAAAAGCTTGGAAGAGAGGCTTCTTATTTTCCTCTTTCCCTTACCCTCTTGCTTCCAAATCCATGTGTGAATATGCATGTGTCAACACATACACACTCTCACACACACACAAGCTCATACAAGTTAGTGTATGTCCCACCACTAAATGATAAAGTACAGTTGCTGATATATATTAGGTGAAAGCCCTCTTAAATTTCTGCCTTGAGTGTGGATATGATTAATGTGGTCCTCTACTTTGCACGCAAAAATATTTAGCAAACCAGTTATCTCTCTTTTATAGAAGTGGAAAACCATTTACCATTCCCTTCTCCCTGGCTGCAATAGCATCTGTAAAAAGCAATGCATCTTTGAGATCATGGGATATAAATCTTTTTGTGATAAGAAACTGCAGCTTACAGGACACTGCAAGTGTAATACATCTTTTGTGTCTTCAAACATCTTTTCTTTTTAAAATAAAAAGTAAGTTTTTGTGCTTACAAAGATTCAGAATGAGGATATCAGAAAAATCTTTATTGCCATAAATTATAGTGCAAGCAATGTAGTTTAAACTTCCTTAAACTGAGTCACCATGATTGCTTGAGAATCTTCAGTGGATCAATGTTGGGAAGCTAACAATGCTCATCTAAAGGAATTTTCTTTATAAAAAAAAAGTCAGCTTGAGGACTATTTAACTTAATGTGGGCATCAGGAGACAAAGACATTGTATGTTCTACATAGCTTTATTTTTCATAAATAGGACTTCTAGAACAAAGACAAAACCAGGTGAGACTTTGCAGTGTAGCATTTATGATACTCAAATATTTTCTGTTCTGACCTGTTCAACCCCATGCCTGTGTTGATCCTGGGTGTTGCCTTTACCCAGGTGTGACACCTTCCACTTGCTGTTGTTAAACCACATGAAATGCCCTTTGAGCCCACTTCTTGATTTTGTCCAGATCCCTCTAGATTGCATCCCATCCCTTAGGTGTGTCAACTGCCCCACTCAGTTTGGAGTCATTTACCAAATTGTTAAGTATGCATTTGATCCCATTATCTTTGTCATTGATGAAGAGATTAAACTGTACTTGTCCCAGAACTGATCTTTTAAGCTTATGGAGAAAAATTTGAGTTCTTAGCAGAAAAAAAAGATTGTAAACAGAACTTGTCTCAAATTAATCATATTATGTAATAGACCTAAATTAATCTGACACCTCTTTCAACCTATTCCCTTCACTCAGAAGGAAATCAAAGCAACTGTCTGGACTGCATGGCCCAATTAGAAAAATATCTGAAGATTATGTATTATTTGTTTTTAATAAAAGACCATTTCATTATATGAAAAGCTAGGGAGATCATTTGTCTCCATAAAAGTTAGAGCTTGTCACTTAAATTGTCTTCTAGGTTTTGTAATTCATACTTTGAGCAAGTCTCTTTCACAGCTCTTTTAAAGAATAGTCTTCAATATCGGCATTAATTCAGACATCATCCTTCACCTTCACTCTTTACTACTGGTATGAAGAACGCAGGAGGAAGATTTTGAAAAATAAATGGAACTCTGGAGAACATGCATAGGGGACAGAATAGTTCAAGAAGTTTCAATAGTGTCTTTCGAAGGCACAATAAAAACCATTCTCAGAAATAATTTGAGAATTCTGTAGTTTACCTTGTGTACAAACTGTTTACATGTATCGTCAGTCTGCAGTCAGTCTGCCTGCAGATTCCAGTTGTTCAGGGTTGGCCATTAATCCTGCTAAGGGAAGGGATGGCACATACAACTGTGCTACATTTGTGCAGTGCCCTGGGGGCCCACACTGATGAATGATGTGTGTTTATGCCAAAGGACAGAAAAAGCCTACATTGCTGGCTAATCCCACATCCCACATCCCACATCCAGAAAGAAAAGGAGTATAATGTTGTGAATTATAGAATAATATTCCATTCTCTGTGTTTTCTTGAACCTTGGCATGTTTGTGATACTCATTATCATTGAGAACCAGGGTTAGTAAGTGTCAGAGATGTTCCAACTTCAAAGGATGCAAAGCTATTTCTGTGGTACACACTAGCTAGGTCTTTTTTCCCCCCATTCTTTTCCTTTCATAAGGATGGATGTTTTAACTTAACTCAATGATGCCTTACAGCTCTGATTTCTCTAGCAGCAGTCATAAAGGTCTCCAAATATAAAAGTGGTTCTCTAGCATGGTTCATTGGCAACACTGAAGTACACCCTCCCTGAAAAGATTTTTTTCAATGCTTTCACTGATTGCTCATTTATGATCAAGAACACATTGTGCAGTAGGACAGGAAGAAATCTTTCTGATTGAATGAGCTTGCGCATGTGTTCAGGGTCTGAACTAAAAATCCTTATGACATTCCACAGAATTATTATTAAGATACAAAAATTTGTCTGTCTCTAGTGTGAATTGAGTGATTGAAAACTGGGATAATGAAAACAGTTAGTGCTTTAAATAGAACTTTCTTCCTTGTTTGTACAGAGAGGAACTACCTGCTATACAAGTCTCAGGCTGAATAAAAGTGTCTTGCAGGAGATGGTTTAGCTCTTTGGTTTCCTGTGCTATGAATAACAGGACAAACAAATACAGACTTGTTATTTTTTCTCCAAGACCATGGACTCAGGAAAAGAAAAACCCCAAATCCTTAAAATTTTTTGATATCTATGCAGTCTTTGGATTTACATGCAACTCCTCTAAATTATGACAAATATGTCTGGAATCAAGTTCATGCCCCCCCAACTCCCTCTTTCTTGTTTTAAAGTACTATCATAATAAAGTAAAAACAAATTGTTTCTAGAGTATTAAACAATTCAGAATTATTTTGCTCCCAGAAATGAGAAGTCACTCTGACTTTTGAGTGCTAAAAGTTTTACATTATTTGTCCATGTTGAGAACTTTTTCCCTATATGATGTAGTAAGGAGAATAAGAAATTGCTAACCAATTCTGTGTAATATACAGTGTTCATATTATTTATGGTTCTGCAATAGAAAATTTATAATATACATTGCAGTGGTTTCCTCCTGGGGGGGGTGCTGCCGGCAGGCTGCTTACCCGAGACCAACCACAATAGTTCGTGTGGGTCCCTCAGATCTGCTAGCTGGAAGCGTGGGTGAGGCTTTGGAGTGAAGAGCAGCCTTCTGCCGTGGGTTTGAAAGGTGTTTATTGTTGCAGCACCACATGCAAAAAGCAAGGCTCAGCCTGTCCTTCTCCCTTATGTACCCCAGGACACAGCCTGAGGCCACAGGAGAATTCGGGCCAATGGATGGGAAGGGGTTGGGAGGTTCTAGAGTGGGACACTTAGCAGGACAATTGAAGAGGGCAGGTGCTTGAGCACCTGGCCAAATGGGAGATGATTTCTCTTCAAGTTTGCAGGGTGATTGACAAGGGGCTCCCCTCTGGGAGATACCAAGGGGATCAGAGGATGGGTGGAGGGATTCAGGAAGGGACATACCAAGTACAGACAAATACAAATAAAAATACAAATACAAATTCAAGACCTAAAATTCGCGTCGCTACAATAAATGTTATTCAAGAGGTCTAATTTATACAAAAGTACTTTTGGGTTGCTATTTCTGTCAATTTTCTTGGCTGTGTAAAATTAAATTTAAAAAAATGCACAGTGGAGTCTTCAGAGAACTCATTAGGGTTTTTTAATCTCTGTATTTTCTCTTAAAACCAATATTCAGAATCTGTAATTCTTACTGTTTCTTATTGCTTCTTCCTCAAACAAATAAGTGCAATGATGCACAGGAGAGTATTTTTATGAACTCAGTAGAGAGTAATTGGGTAGAAATCACAGAATATTACTCAGAAGTTGTTTTTTTTTTCCTTTCAACTTACTCCTCTTAGAATACTTCGTGCAATTACCTGTAAAGACAGGCTGAGAGTATTGGGACTGTTTGGCTTGAAGAAGAGAAGGCTCTGGGGAGACTTTAGAAAACCTTCCAGTATCCTAAAGGAGAGCTGTAAAAAAAATGGAGAGGGACTTTTCACAAAGTCATGTAGTGATAGGACAAGTGATGAAGGCTTTGAACAAAAAGGGATAGGTTTATGTCAGGAGGAAGTTTTTTACAGTGAGGGTGGCAAAGTTGTGAATGCCCCATTCCTGGAAGTCTCTAAGACCAGGTTGGATGGGGCCCTGTGCCACCTACCTGATCTATTGGAAGATATCTCTGCCCATGGAAGAGGTGTTTGAATGAAATGATTTTTAAAATCCCTTCCAACACAAGACATTCTATGATCCTGTGTTTCTGTGAATTATCCACATCTCATTATTGACCTTCCACATTCAAAAATGGTCAAACCAGGACAAGAGGAGTCAAAAGGATACTATTTTAAAACATAGCTGCTTAAAGTTATGATGATCAACTATGTTCATTTTTGTGCAAGAACAAATGCAAGTGACTTGTAAGCTAGTTCTCTGTGATCTACTACTGGGTTTTGTGTTTTGGTTTGTTTTTTTTCTGCAAAGAAGAAACAATAGATGCATATACAACAGAACATTGTAGTACTGGTTTTTTTTATTTTATAAAAATAAAATTTATAATGTCCTCAAGTTTTCTACTGTGCTAATAAATGCCTTTCTTTTGTAGTTGTCTCACTATTAACTGAGGCATAAGATATTTTCTTGAAATTTCTTAGTGTTCCTTAAAGTAGACATCCAGTACCAAAATGAAAAAAAGAGAATTCAGGCACAGTTCCATCTCAACCACATTGTCAGGAGTACAGATTTTAATCAGTTAAGGTATAATATGTGCTGATATTCAGAAATAAGTGGAACAAGTTGCCTGGAGAGATTTTGAAACCTTATATTCAATAATATTTAAAGCACAACTTAACATGGTTCTGGGGCAATCTGGTCTTGGTGACCATGAGCAGAGGGGTTAGACTAGACTTCCCAACTTCATTTATTCAGTGATTTAAGTATTATTATTGTAAATTATCCTGGTGAACACTGCATGAAAACCGTTAACAGAGTAGCATACTCAAACACATTATTTTTTTCAATAAATATAAACTCTTACATTTTCAAGAAAGAGCAATAGATTCATACACTGTCCTCTGACAGAACCTGAAAGATTATTTCTAATGCTAAAAAAATTACCACAAAACACTATATCCTTGTTCCCATATAGTCCTGACAAGAATTGGATTGGGACTACATGAGACTTCATGTTTAATATTAGCTTTTCATTCCTTCATCTTTCCATCATGGAGGGTGTCATGTCCCATAGGCTTGAGATATGTAAATTCATAGCTCTGCAGCAAATTAAAAAAAACAGGACAAACACAAGTCTCAAGAAAACCACAAACTCAACAATCTCCCCCTAAAAATCCCAAATAATTTCTTTACATTTTTAGCCTCTTTGCTGAGTGGGAAAAAACAAAGTTTTGCCATTTCATCTTTATTGACAAATTATTTGCAGTTTTGCTATTTTTAATTACCCAGCCTTGATATTCCTCAAGTGTGTGATGATTGCAGCAAATAATTCTATAATCAGACTCCAGTGATTTTACAGAAGAAAAACATGAATAAATTTCCAGAAAATTACAAAAAATAAAGCTTTATCTAATTTTGCTGTTAATACCACCTACAAAATTCATGTAGCAGGAGAGATTTCCCTGAAAGTCACACACACTGATTGACTGCAGAAGTTCTGTAGAGGAAATGATCAGTGATCTCTGACCTCGTCTGTGTCAAATACTGAAACAAATGTAGATTAGTAAGAATAACTGTCTATTTGTTTCACCTTGCCAAATGTCACTTGAATTATTGCTCTGGTCCTCAAAGTAAAGAATTTTAACTTTATGTTTCCTAGGGGGAAAAGAATGATCTATTCTTTGTTCGGCCTCCACAAATAGAAGCCTGGCATTTGTCTTTTCATTGGTAACATTAAGGCTGTCTGATCTGAGTGATAAAAAGCAGAGATTATCTATTCCTGTCTGTCATTTTTGGCAAACTTGTGAACTTTTCATAAAAACAGAAAGATAAATCACAGCAGCTATTATTGTCTTTGTCTTAATCTTTCTAATGGATCAGTGTAATTTTTGGTTTCCTCTAGTAGGTCAGGGAGGTCATCACTGTAGGAGAACAGCCTTGTCTACTTACTGAATGCTAAATAGTGGTCTCTCACACAAATCCAGATAAAGACTTTGCACAGGGGATTAAGCTACTGGCAAAGCAGAGGAGTCCTGTGGATTTGCTCAGCTGTTGTTAACAGACTTCTCTGACATTCAGTGGTCCCTCCAAGGTGGGGGCTGGAGTCATATTTGCCTAATCTGTGTCAATGTTTTCTTCTTGCTTTCAAAGGAGAGAAG
>JANPWX010000038.1:1953439-2051770 GCA_024734555.1 Trochalopteron elliotii
GAGAGGAGAGGAGAGGAGAGGAGAGGAGAGGAGAGGAGAGGAGAAAATTTCTCCAGGGAAAAGCAGAAACTGATGCGGGTATTGCAATGAGCCATTACAAAAATGACGAATGCAGAAAATAACCCCATGGAAACATACTGCTATTTGCACTGAACAAAAAGGGGGAAAATATCTCTTTCCTGTCCTTAATGGTCAAACTGATATTTCTAGTAGGTAAATTACTAGGTTAATAATCATTGTTAAATCAAAATATGTTTCCAACATTAGTGATAAAAGAAAGATTCAAAGACCCTCAAGAACTTCAGTTTCCAGGAGCTTCTTATTAGGCAGGAAGAATAAGGTACATGACTAGATTTTCTTTTCTCTCAAAATGATATAGATTTTGACAAAAAGGCATGAAAAATGCAGAAGCAAAACCAGGGAGAAATGGTAGAATATTTATGAAGACAGATATAAAGAAAAACAGATTACTTGGAATAAAAAGAAAAGAAACAAAATGCAAAAATAAAATGCTGGCACATTGCAGATAACTGGTTTGACCAGCTGTCTTTTAATTCTGTCATTTCTATCCCTCTTTTTTTTTGTTTCTATTCTTTTTTTCCCGCTCCCTCCTAACTATCTCAGCTTTTTTTCTCCCTTTCACTTGCTCTGCATAACTTGAAGAACAAAATCATACTTCAAGCCCCTTTCTTTGCATTTCCTCATAAAAGCAAATCTACCACCCTCTTCATTCCATATGCATGTCATTCTGTCTAAGCAAAATCTCTCTCAGATGGATTTAACCTAAGAGATTATAAACATCAGATGGAGAAATAGGAAGCTATTTTAGCCTGACCTTTCAGACCAAATTTGATCACACTACAGCCTGATTGAATAGGTTTTAATCAGCTTCGTCAGTGTAGAAATTTAAGTTCTTGTGTAATTGAATATCATTTCAGCTGATTTAACAACAAAAAAGAATATGCTCATGTAGACAACAAATGCTCTTTCAAAAATTTTTGCAAGTCCAAAAAAGTCTTAAAAAGAAAAAGCCAACATTGCAGGTTTTTATACTATTTAAGCAGAAAAGTTTAAAATAATTTTCTGTTCACCTGAAAATATTTATTAGATATATACACACTGTTGTCTTAAGGAAAATTTAAACTTCAGCATACTTAGCTCTAAACTTTCAAACATGCAGCTACACTTTCCCACAATTGCCAAAAGAGTCGATGTTATTTATATTATTTCTACATCTATACAAAGATGAAGGAATACAAAACAAACTTACAATTTTTTTGAGCATTGTTGGACAGATCAGTCTGACAGATAAGGTGGTCATCAAAATGGATTCTAAAAATATAAAAATAGTTCTTCAGGTATAATTGCAAACAAACAAACAAAAACCCAAAACAACAATCACTTCTCTCAAGGGTCCAATGCCGTTAGGATGTTTTTTTCCCTGAGATCCTTATGGTATTTCCAGACTACATTTCATTCATTGTGTAATGTACATACATTCAAATAGTTTAAGGCAATGAAAACTTTGTCGAAGATTTCTATGCAGGTAGGATTTCACACCAAGAAATAAAAAAAGAAGTCTTCAAGGTCTGAAGCCATGGAAAATATAATACTGGGAATATGTTCAAGGACTGAAAGAGATTTCCATTCCCTGGGATAGAATAATAATGTAAACCTGTTATTTAATACATACACATAGGCATCCTTCATGTAAGTCAAATGTGTTTGCTTATCTACATTTGTATATCTAGTGTATGCTTTGTACTTCAAGAAGGTTCAAATCAGTCCATTCTCTTGACATTGATTATAAAAACATCTTATTTTTATTTACGCTCATAAATTAGATTTTTTTTTCTTTTTGGGACAATTAGCTTGGAGGATCATATTGCCATGGAAAGGCGTGGGAAAATGAGTTAATTTTTTTTCCATATTTTCCTATTTTATAGTATACTTTTCGAGGCACCTTCAGCTTTATTTCTAGAGAATGACAAAAAAAGAAAACAATTCCATTGTTTAATTTAGCAATTTTGTCCTTCCCCTGAAGTTTTGTAATTAAAAGGACTGAAAATCAACAACTGATTTTCCTTAGGAATTTACTAGTGAGGAAAAAAATAATTCAAGATAATTTTTAAATAGCTTGAGGAAAAAGATGCATTTTTTTTTTCTCCAAATAAACCAAGTTCATCCAGAACATTTCTGTTTCATATATTTATTAGTTCCACGTAACCCCATCCATGTAATATTTAAAATCCCCTTGAGATATAATTGTTAAATCCTGCCTTTTGGAACACTAAACTCAAAAGTAAACAATGAGATAGGCATTAAGAGAAATTTTCCCTACCTCATTGCAATGTGTCTAATGCTTTACCCTTCTTTCTGAATGCTGCCTACATGGCCAAGATCTGATGGAGATGTTTTCCTGTTCTGAAGAACAAAAATGGTCTTTGGTACCATTGACCAAAACGCACTAGACAAGATAAAAGACTGAAATGGACATGATAATTATCAAGTCTCAATTCCTGCAATTGCAGGCTAGCCTCTTCGACCCAGGGATTCTAAGTCATCAACAATGTGATGCTTTCAGCTATGTAGTGGCAACAAGTTTTTTATATTTCTTTCTCCTTTTGGGGCTTTAGCCATTAGAGCTCTTATATTTGGTTTTGTGGATTTGGATATTTCAGCTGGAGGTAGGACTAAGCACGGATATGAAAACTGAAGAAAATATGGATATGAAAACTGAAAACTAGAAGGATGTCCTTATTCCTTTGTATCTAAAGTAGTGAACAAGTGCATGTAAGCCTTGTACCCTTTAATGCACTGAACATAACTTCAAAACCTAGTGACCCGAATGGACTGGCAGGCTGAGGATTGAATAATCCACTGATGTGCCCCTTAGCACTGGTCAGCAGGGTAATGTTTCTCCTCCTTTTTTATTGACATACATGCTGCACCTCTTCACCTATTTTTGCCAGTAGGTCAAGAAGTTTGCTGTAGTCCTTTGTGCTTCATCGAGGATGAATGTCCTATCTAAGAAAATGTAGTGTCCACTAAAACAAAGCCTGAAATTGATTTTTTTTCCTAAGCTCTGTTTTCCAGCTTGGGCAAAAGAGGGAGTCTGGTATCATGTGCCATTTTTCCCTTTTCTGTTAGAAAAGTGGGGGTCTGGGCCACGGTTGGGAGCAAAAGTGGGGAAAAGCTTTTCTACAATGTTAGTGGATCATTCTTATTGCATAACCATCAGAAAATTCATATCATCAAATCATCATCATTGTCAGGAAATACAATGCTTAAAATGTAACCATGGCACGATTGGATTTTTAAACACAAATTGATAATGATTGAGGACTAGTCAAAGTAGAAACTGTGTTTTTTTTGTGGTTTGCTTTGGTCATCCTACATCCCTGTAATTTTTCATTGGTCTAAAATAAGAGGATTGGGCATTTTTTAATAATATGAAATACCCAATGTGTGTGTTGCTGTAAGAAAAGAAAATCTTTTTTTTTTTTTTCATGTGCAGGGAAGCAAAATGAAATCAAACAGTATTAAATGAGATTCAACTCACCTAATCCTTCCACAAGTAAGCAACTTGTGGCCTCTATCTTCTCATTGAACTTGTGTATATTTGTGGTGAAGAAAACCTTGATACTCACATAAATTCAAAGAAACTAATTTTTCCTTGTCCTGTTCTCCCTGATTTTTAAAGCTGAAATGCTTGTGTGTTATGACCTGCCCCTGAAGGCAAGGGCAACTGAACTTGTTAATAAATCCCTTGGCCAGATTCGAGTCATAGGATGCTGAATGACTGGTGCCTTTATATAAATAGATATATACATGTAGGGTTTATTTTAGAACAATTTAGTTGCAATGAAAATGAGATATTTTGTTAGCCCTTTTTGTTATTATCTATAGAAATGTAGCAATAAAAAACATAAAAATGACACTTAAGAAAATATATAAGGAAGAGAAAGAGAGAGAAAGAAGGGATAAGAGTTGAAGGATAGAAAAGAGGAAAGATATCACCAGCTGTGGACCCAAAGACAAGACTTAATTGAAGCAACTTCATTGTCAGTTGATCGAATTGATGGTTGAAGACTTGATATATTAGGGGTGAGAGAAGCCCATGAAACACAAAGTTCAGCGAGTTAATACATGCTCATGTGCACATGGGAACACCTGAAGGGGAGAGTTTAACTCTGTTACAGCAGTGTGGATCATGCACAGTCCTCTGGTGGAAGGGCCCAGATATGAGAGTATAATCAGGGCTCTTTGATGTGATGGTTTATGGCACCCTGTAAGACATGACCACTGCCTCTCATGCCAGCATAGTCTAGCCAGTCATGTCCCATCAGAAGGGATGAACACCTTCAGGCCCACGTATGAATGTCCTGAAATCTCCCCTGGGGTGTAGAGGGAGATTTGCAGGGAGTCAGTTGTGTAAGAGGGAACACTGGCTGGATGAAAAGCACTATCCCATTTTGCAGGATCTGCATCTTATCTTCCTCTTTCCTTACTTGGCTCAAAACTCAGCTTGTAGCTTCAGTGTTGAGTACACACCCTCTCTGCATCCAGATGTTTCCTTGCAAATCATCAACAGAGCACCCTCTTGCTTTGGAAATGGCCAATCGTTTGAGACATTAACCATCAACGTTGCGGTCTATCACGTTGTCTTTGCACCGTGTGAGCAAGTATGTAGAGGAAAACCAGACAGCAATTTCAGTGCCAATTTCATATTTCAACATTTTCGTGTAAACTCAGAAATAAAATCAGAATTAAAATGAGTTCCTAAAGTAGAATGTCAGCACCTAAATTTACCAACTCTTTGTTTTGCCTTTGAAACTCCCCAAGACCAACTTCAGTCTTCATCTTTGACTCTATTTCTAAAAGTAATAGATAATCTTTAAACTGTAAAAATATTCTATGTAAGGCATTTCTTCAAAAGTGTCTTCTGTCTAAAATTCTTTATACTGCAAATCATATTTGAGTTCAGACTGTTATTGCTATTCAGAAATACTGCCAGTTAGTTTCATCTCTCTGTACCTCACTCATCGAGCAAAAGTGCAGATAATAATACTGGTCCTCACTCAGACAACTTTCATGAGGTACCATGCATTTCTGCTCATGAATTGTTGTATATTTAACTGGGTTTATTTTGAAGTGTAAAATAGCTGAGAGAATAGGATGCAAATGAAAGACAAGGCATTGAGAATCTAAGTTCCTTACATTTTTCTAAAATGAAAGTAAAAAATACAAAACAGGTGAAAGCTCTGTTTATACTTAGGTTGACTCAACAAAAATGTTGTCCTTTTTTTCTGAAAATTAAAAAATGTCTCTGCCATTAATTGCTAACTAATTGCTAATTACTAATTGCAAAGTAATGAAAACTTGATCAAAAGTGCAGTAATATATTAGAGAGCTGCTGCAAGTCAGGGAACTCTCACTCAGTGTCATAATTAAAACTTTGTCCCAAAGATTCAACAGGAGCTAAATTAAGAACAACACAACTGCATATAGTGGTGGTATCCAAAATTTGAATTAAAAATTCTCTGAACTGGAAATTCTATGAGGATGCCTGTTTAATAATTATTTATTTATTTATTTATTTATTTATTTATTACTCTGAGAATGACCTAATTGTGTGGTTACAAAGAAATATCTCTTTATGATACTTCTGTACAAAAGTGCTCGTAAGTGCAACATTGTCTTTCCTAAAATCAGCCACTCAACGCTACTTCTGATGTCCTACTCTTCACCCTGTGTTGGCTCAACCATCTTAGCAGCAACTGTTAGTTGCTAAAACATGTAATGCCTTTCTGCAAAATGTATTGAACTGCTTTGTAGAGATCTGTTGTATAGTTCTTTATTATATTTCTTTCTTTATACTGTGATTTTTGTGGTATTATGCTGTTATTAGCTATGTAGTTTGGTAGTTTTGTAAGAATTCTCTTAAGTCTTTATGATCTAAGAATCTGAACATCTTGGCTTACAAACTTTTTATTCTTGTCCTCTGTTTTTGTAGTTTGGATTATAATTGGAATTTTTTCATCAAGAAGTTTTGAATTCTTTGTATTTTAAAACCACTTGTTTATCCTGAACATTAATTCCAATTTATATTGCTTCTCTCAGTAAGTTTACACATACTGAAAGATATATGATAGAATTTTTAAAGCATTTTAAATTGCATTTTTCTTAATGGGTGTAACTAAAAGCTATGATCATTCAAAACCTTTCAGGGTCAAAATTGTTTTGTACTAAAAACGGGTTTTCTCTGAAATCTTTAACAGGATTTCATTGTAACTCAGAACCAAGGCTTTCTTTTGTTGAAATGAGATTTATTAAGTTGGCTTTAGTAAGCTGGAACTGCTTTTTCCCAAAGTTCTAATATTCCCATTGATGCTATTCTTTCTGCTCTGAAGGCCAAGAAGGTTTTGGAGCAGATATCAAGAAATATCCATTCAGGGATTTATTAAACCTACAGGTAAACAGCTGTCATCAGCTAGCAGGAGTTCAGTTTTATTCCAGCCCTTCATGTCATTCAGGGAGATATGCTTGTTTTGGGAGATATTGCTCAACATAGCTTGTTGATGGATATTTGCTCTTCAGAAGTGAAGAACATAAAAAGAAAAGTATTTTTGTATCATATCAATACATTAACTTTTTTGTGCTTCTGAATTCACATCTGCATGTTGTTAACATTTAGCTATGCTGCCTCTATTTCACTATTTGACTTGAAAGTATCAAGTTTGTGTGTACACAGCTGATTTAGATTCTCCTTAATACTGAAATACCTCACTCAAGAGAACAAAAAATAAATTATTTAGGAGGAACTGTGTGGATGTATGTACAATATATTAAAATTCCTATGGACCATTGGTTTCTAACTTCCCTGTGTGGTTCATTAACTTTTGAGTTGCAGGCTGTGAAATTCACATAAGTAGATAAAATATCAAAATACAATTTCAAGCTGGCTTTTGCCCTTAAGTGTGCAAATAACTGGAACAAATTTATTTTTTTAACTGTAAAATTATTTTTGCTAACAGAGTAAGCTTTCATATCTACTAAGTTCCTAGCAAGACTACTAGATATCTTAGCAAATGTTTAGCAGCTTATAAACAACTGGACCTTGAAAATGAATATGTTGTAATTTTTATAGTATACAAATGTAATTTCATTTTTCAGGTTAGTTTTGTTTTAAAAATCATGCAAAATCAGTAATACAGAACAAATGTGCCATACTTTTTTGTTCATGTTTACTGCATTCTCACAGCAGAAGACAGAATATGTGTGCCGTGCCTTGAAGATGCCTGCACAGAGAATTGAGAGCAGCAGTGAAATGGAAAATAGATCCTCAGAATCATGAATGGACTAACTTACAAATGTCTGTTTTTACGAGAAGAATAGAAGAAATAACACAAACAGAATTTGTATTATAAAAAACCTACAAGAAGAATAATATTTCATACTATGGAGCAATGTGTAAGAGGATAAGTTCTATTTTCTTCCAGCATGCCTGTGGTTTTTCTTCCATACTTTTTTCAATCTATCAAATTTGCATAATGTCAAATCATGGCCAGAGAATTTGCAAACAATGCAGTCTTAATTCAGGAGGGGAGAAATGTAGGTATGGGGCAATTGCTGAGGCATCAGCCCTTCGGAAATTGCTCAAATAATGTAGTTTCAAATATTCTCTATCCCTCCCCTTAACAAAGTATGTATATACAAAAATAGAGTACCTGACACTCTGCATGTCTCCATGATTTGACCTCAGACCCAGTTCTTATGTGTCAATTTTATAAAAGACACCAGAGCACAACTTCTATGGGTAGATAGGGCATTTTCACTTTATTCTTGAATGCTTTAATGAATTTGCATTAGCAATAATAACAGGCTGAGAAGAAAATGTAATTTTTCAGCCACTATGATTCCAATGCAATGTCTGAGTATTCCCTGGAGACTAATAGCTGCTTTTGAACTTAAGAGTTTGTGAGCAAGACAGAGACACAGATGATTAGTGTTTCTGACGACTGCTCTAATGAGTAATCCCTTAAATTAATTTTCAAGACTGTCTATATACTTGAATTTAATCTGCAATAAAACTTAGTTGCGTGTATACGTGAGACCTGCCTCAAGAATTAACCTCTGTTAATGTAAAAAGATAATGAAATTAAAAAAAAAAAAATTATTGAGATTTCGTCAGGGTTACCAGAAGGCACCAGGCACCTTGAGGTAAAAAAATCTCATTGTACTACCAGAAAACAAGCTGAAAAATGTTATATTTACATTACAGTGAATTTGCAGCACTGAAGCTGTTGCTACGTATTTGTCTTACTGCACTAGAAAATGGCTTTCAGCCACCTGTTTCACACAGATAAACAGAACACAGAAAAGAAGCTGCAGCAATAACTTGTGTCCTGAACTTGTTGCTGGAAATCTCATGTTATGATCTTTTCTCCTTACTAACTAGGCTTCCAGGACTGCATCCAAACTATGGTGGCTGACTGAAGAAGATGGAGAGTGGAACAATCATTAAGTGGTCTGAAGTCCTCAGCTGGAGAGATAATAGATGAGGAGTTCTATATTTGAATTTATACTCAACAAACAATGCATTTTCTGCTTTTCTTCTGACAACCACACCTGTTGTTGACTTTTATTTCAGAAAGAAACATAATATTGGCCTCCATGAGTGTAAAGCTATGAAATCAGTCTGAAGATTGAGAAGAATTTGTTATATTGTATATAGTGGGCTCCTATATGAACCTTGGAAAATAGCTTGCATTTTGTATCATTGTGCATACTGATAAGCACAGCTTAATAGAACTAATGTGTCCCAAGCATCTACACACCTCTAAAATCACTAATCTGCTCAGAGAGGAAACATTTAGATACCTAACAGAAGTTTTCATACTTGAATACAAACTTTGAATAAAGACCAAAACTGAAATAGAAGGAATAATTTTTCTATTCATGTGACCAGCCTAATTATGACATGATCCACCTGGAATTATCAGCTTCAGAAACTTTAGGTCAATTGAACATTTTTGTTAATAAAAAGTGTGAGGATTTATGGAAAAAATAGGGGGAAAGGGTTAAGTATGTGCTGTTTCAGCTGTTATGAGCCACAAAAATTCTGATAACTTCTAATCCCTCAGGCTGGCAAGAATGATTATAGACCTGTGATAATGGGGTCAAAGAGAGATGGAGCGACATTACCTATCCTTTTATCAAGTCTGATATAAAAGAGAGAACAAGGAGACTGTAGAGAAGCCAACAATTCTAATGTGTAAAATTCTGATGAGATATTAAGAAAAAAACTCTCATAAAAGGGCAGTTTAATTTTCCACCTTCACTGACTGACACAAATGATGAAAATTGACCACTGGATGCAAGTAAGGAGTTTCAAGAGGCACCTTCCTAGATTTTACAACCTAAATGCATGTTTAGGGTCATACATTCAGCTTAATTGTCTATTACATGCTGGACCACGTTATCTAGAATTTTCTGTATGAAACTCATAGTTGTTTAAAGATGTAGTTCATCGAAGAGTCTTTAAAAAATCTGTAGTATTTTCCAGCACAATTTTTGGAGTTGTTAATTATCTTGTCTGCCAAAAATCTCCACTTTATATCTATTTATATGGCATCGTACTTCCATTTCCCACCTGTCACTGTCACTGAGCTTTTCCTCTAGATAAAAAAAGAGTCATCACCAACAGTAATGTTTTCCCAGTATATCTCTGGAGAACATGATCACATTGGCAATGATAGTGATATTATTGGGTTCAGAGAAAGGTAGTCTGTCTCTTTTATGTCTTATTTTCATACACGTTTTCTTGTGCAGCTTCCACGTACATCCCTCCAAACAGGAATGTCCTTGCCATGCATGGCTAGAAAGAGGTCTGTGATCCTTTCTGGATCCATCTGAGGGCATATAAGCTGCTGCACAGAAGACAAACTTTTTCCTCCATGCATTGCTGTAATGAAAGAAATGCTCTTAGGAGTGGATTTTGATTGTCCTAAGTGACAAATATCCATGACATATTCTCCCCCAAAACTTCCCATCTCTCCTAATATCTTTAACCTTGAATATCAGCTCCACTTGTATGGTTACCCATGAAGTAGCAGCCCCCTGTCCCCTTGCACCTGCCAATTTATTGTCTCTTCATGAACAGGCGGAATTCAGGACACAGGTGTTCAGCTTCAAGGTTTTTCTGCAGTTTGAATTTAAAATAAAAGACAGGCTTTCATGGCAATCTGGTGAACATCCACTCAGCACTGGACTCCCAATGTGCAACACCACAGACAGTTGTGCTTCAGCAGAAGCAGCAGGTAACATCTCAGTAATAATGGCAGAGGACATCGCTACATCTCTGTGTGTCTGGGCAGCAACATGGCACAGCAAAATGTCTAATATGCAGGCAGACAGAACCCACAACCCCTACACTGCAGGCTGCAGAAGATATAGCAAAGGACTATCATGATTTTAGTGATTTTCTTACAGCAAAACTGTGCACACTGACCCTCTTCCAGACCCAAAAGTGCAGCGCTGCCAAGATCTGCTTTCTGATGTGAACCTGCCTTCAGAGAACCATTAGTCCTTAAAATCTGGGAGACATTCACCAAATTGTGCCCAGATCAAGCCACCAGGCAGCCTGCCAAGGAAATTATCTGCAAAGGAAGACCCTCAGATCCCTACATCCAACAAGCAGGCCAGTAGTAACATGAAAAGTCATGAACATTACCAGCAAATGTAGAGATGACAAAACTGAAAGAAGTCTCAAAACAACAGAAGTACCAGCACCAATCTGCTATGCAAGGAGCTAAACGGAGAATAACAAGGCATTATTTTCTTTGTCAGTGCTGACTGTCCTGTGCACACTGCAGGAGAGCTCTGCATGGTGCAAACTTGTGTCCACACAGATAAAAAGCCCATGTGATATCCACTGAGCCATAAAAGCAGCCAGACAGGTTTGGAGGCAAGGAAGGTGAAAGAGATCTTGTGGATGTGAGATCAATACACTCACTGGGCCTTCGGAGCCAGGCATTCTATTTTGAGCCTATTTTATTAAGCAATATAGGCCTATACAAAGATTGCTTCCCCAAAAGCAGTAAACAAAGGCATTCTTCTGTAAGGAGTAAGCCCTTAAAATTACTGTAGGAAATTTCACTGAGGTCAAGTTGATTGTAACATCTTTGAATAAAATAATGATAGGTCAATTGGGCAGTAAAAAGAGAGACAAATTACATAAAATGGTACCCTAATGATTCGAATGTTTACCAAAAAGGACGGAGATCCTTAATCCAAGCTTCCTTTCAGAAATAATTTGTAGTTTTGACACTAAACTATCACTATATAAAACATGCACACAGTTTGTGGAGTAGTCATATATAGCCACCTAACTCTTACTATGGTTACTCCTCCAAACATGATTTAAAAATAAAGATTTCCAGGGTCTTGAAAAACATGTCAAAAAAAATAGCCCAAACTGCACCCTAGCATTACTTTAGTGAAATCTAAAGAATTTTCCAGCACTGTTGGGTAGAACCTTGATGTGCCAGAGGATTTGACGTTGCTGAGATTAACAGTTTCTCTTATCTTATTATTCTATCTTATCTTATTTAAGGCCAACTTAAAGCTTTTCCAAATTCTATTCCATGATGGCTGACCTGTTCTTTGGCTCTCAATAGAGAGCTTAGTTACTTTTTTCAGAGCTGCCTGAGTCAGGTGCCTACATACTTAATGAATAGAGACCTATGTCACATTTTCTTGATATTGCTGGCTATCAGCACTCTCAGTTTTTAGATATTACACCTTTCTTAAAACTGACACATTAGCTTTTCCTTTTTAAGGACCTAAGTAGAATAATTATGTAATATTTGTATGATTTGTGAATTTTGCTTAGCCATTATAGCACTTTTAGTAATATCAGCTTTTGATATTGCGAATTTTATGTTTTATTTGTTCTCAGTAAATTTATAAAATTTGTTCTTATCATTCTTAACTCTATACAGGATATACTGGTGATATACTGGTAGACTGGTTATGCTGACATTCCAGAATTTTTGATCTCTTCTGAATGTTTCTCTTTGTTCTGCATGTTGTAGTTTTGAAAAAAAAAAATGTTTCTAATGCCATTTTCACTTCTCACTTTAACTAAGGTGGTTATTTTACTGAAGTAGTCTTTCATGACCATAAAATTGTGGGAGGCTTTGACATTTCATAAAGTATTTTTAAATAATTTCCAATCATAATTCATGCTTTTATGTTTCAGTATTTCTCCCACTTGATTTTGTCCATAATTGTTTTCAACTGTGTAAAATTACCCTTTTCAAAGAATCAGGTCTATGTTTTAACTGGTGAGGATACTGCTTTGCTACTATTCATTTTCAGTCTGAACTCAATCTATTGTCTCAGGAGCTTGCCCTTTAGCAGAGATCGAAGCCATAGAGAGTGAACAAGGACTCTTTAGAATGATGTAATGTGTGATATATCATTTGCTGTGTTCATAGTGTGAGACAGTTCTTAGGGGCATGTTCTTTCAGTCAACACAGAATAGTGTTGCACGCAATCATCAGTTTACAATTTGTTTGGAATAAATATATTGTCTAAAGGAACAGATTTTGAATTTGTTAGCATGAAGTGTACTGTTTGGAAGCACCTTTATTTAAAAGACGTCTAACTTATACAGTTGATTAATGGGCTTTAATCAGGAAATCCTGAACACTGATCTTAAAGAATGCAATAGCATTTGTATATTTTGTTTTAAATCCACCATGTCCTGAGGTTTTACATACAGCCTAGGAAGTGGGAAATCTGTGTGCATAATTTATTTGTTCAAGTAGTTAAATTTATTTTGCCTAAGGTGTTCCCTACTTTAAATTCTCACCTTAGACCTCTGTCTAAGACTGAAAAAGAAATATTTTGAATATTTGAGCTCTTTATCCCCATTTATTTAATGTGATTTTTGTTCTTGAATAACGTTAATACAAATCTGAAATCTTCTATTCATGCAAATGTAGAATGAAAATCCAGTTCTGATTCTGTTCTTGGGTACATATGGTAGGATGACCTGGATCCTGCTGGACCCTGCATCCCAAGATAGACCAACAGCGCACAGCCAATTAGCAGAAGGCTAAAAGATTTTCCAGTCCTTTACTGGTCATTTTGGTATGTAGGCAACCAGGATGGTGGAGAATAGATGCTTAAAGCTTAGAGCTGAAGGTAGTGATAATTCTGAAGAACAGGAAAAGTTATGAGATACCAGGATCTGCACGTCTATCTTGCCACTATATGAAGACTAATTAGTTTATCATATGAGGATATATGAGGATTCAGCTAGTCAGCTTGTTTGAATCCCCAAACTTAGCAGAGGAAGAGGTTGCTGAGAAGAAGCCACTGTGTAAACTGGTCATTCATCAATTCAGTTTCTTTCCTTATACCTGTTTAGAAACCATTCCATAATACAAATCCACCTACCTTAACTAGTAACTCTAGTAACAGACCATGACACTTACCTTAGTTCTTAACCATCTTCCCTCACCTTACTGCAAGCAAGGTGTATCAGGAGTACCAGGAGCACAATATGTCTCTGCTGATTTCCATGGCACAAGCAGGTCCCCAGGGTCCTGTTAACTACTGTAAGGCTCCTTCTGGTAGATGAACTGTGAAAGAGGCAGACTGCAGAAGAAAAGTATAAGACAGGGCCCATTAAGCAGGTGAAAGATGCAGGATGGTTTCTACCTTGCAGCTGTATCAGGTTCAACAAGGTGAAGTGCAGCATCCTGCCCAGGGATTGTGAGAGGAATGGCTAAGGGCAACCCACAGCACAGGAAAACATCTAGAAGCACTCGAGAATTTAAATACTTACTTTCCTTTTTCAAAGTGATTTCCTGATAGCGACAAAACTTCCCTATTCGTCAATTCCACTCTCAGTCCTTCTCAGCTGTGCAAGAGAAAGGCAAAGATGGCTGCAAAAAGGTACCCATTCCCAGGATACCCTTCCTTGAGGGCATGCTGCATCAGATAAAGAATGTACCTTATGGAGAAAAAGACAACACAATACCTGACAACTCTTGAACTTGTACGGAAAAAGTACTCAAAATTACTAGACGTGGAAGAGAGCAATATTTACATGTGGAGGGTCATGCAGTATCTGTTCTTCCACAGTGGCAATGGTGCTACAGGTGTCACAAAAGTACAACACAGTCCCATTGACGTCTTTGGACATCATCCTCCCAGGTTTTGTGGTGGCCATGGCTGTGGAAAACTGAGCTCTCCCACTGCTTCTGCATATGGATCATACAGGACAATATTGGTGTCAAAAGACCTGAGACCATTTTGAAAGACTGAACATTAATATTCCTTCACCAACCACCACCAGTAATAGGAAAAAGACTTTGCAGACTGAGATTTGGAAGCCATTTAGGCAGGACTTTGAAGGAAGTAAAAGCCCTGTTGATACCTTATAGGTGTGGGCTGGGGGAGAGAGTATATGAAAACTGAAAGAAATCAAACATTTAGTTATTGTAAAGAATATCTTTATCAGTTAGTATTTAACTTTACTATAACCCAGTTGTATCATTGTGTACAGTGCTGGATGTATACCCTGATTATAGCCTCCTTCAACAGGGAAGAAGTGACATCCTGGACACAGGCAATCTCCCAGGTGCGCTGGAAGAGTATGTGTGGAGGTTGGAGGTGTGGGGAGGGAACAAGGCACATAGTCACAGAGTTTGTCCCCAATGTCATTCTCTTGAAGCTCATCCATGTCAGCTGTAAACCTGGTACAAACTTAGTATACAAGGAGGACAGGGGAAAAGTGGGATATTTGCAGTTAAAATCTTTTTTTTTCCCCTTTCTCAAAAAAGCTGTACATGTGCAAGTAAATATACCTGATTAAACAGTACAGTGCATATTGCTTCTGCTGAAACAGGTTGGTTTATAAAACAAATTTTCTTACATAATTTATTCTCAACTTTATAGAATTATTTAAATCAGGCCTATGGTTTAACTGGAAACTGTCTTTAAGTGCTATGCATTGTAGGCGTTGCTCTGTCATCTTCTAAATACTCACTTATACCTTACAAATAAAAATAGGTTATTCCAGGGCTTGCTATCACAATTCATTTCCATGTTGTAAAAATGTTACAGAATCTGAACATTTCTCATAATTTACAAGCTGAATATTACAAGATTTATCCTAATTAAATATATGTCAATGGAAATGAACTAACAAGTTGAATTGTGTGTTGGATTATGAACCACATTTAAAATAAAAGTTTTCAAATTGAGTTATATTTGTGTCTGAACATGCAAAAACACTTGGAAATGACAATTTCAAAGACAAATATTATTTTAAATATCTAAGTGGAAAAGTCACACTTTATAGTTTCCAGGGTATACAAAAAGAAAGAGGCTAGTAAATACTGGGTTTTATTGATTTTGCCTGAAAAGATGTCTAGATCAAGATTGGATGCTTTTGAAATCTTTGCCAATAAGTAAGTTTATAGAGTTGGAAAAATATGTATTATTTTTATGTATTTTTTTATCACTGACTCTTGTATGATTATCTTGAAAGTGTCCTTGTGAGTTTACATGTATACAAGCACAAGAAACTTACTTTTCCAAAACTCCACTACACATATATAAATAAAAGACTAGTTTGTTCTCTATGTGGTTGTCCTGGTTTAGGACAAATTAGGGGAAGGTCTCCAGGAGGAGCCCCCCAGAAAATAAACCTCCACCACCCCTTCCCCCCCCCAGCTCTGGGTTTGAGAAGGAATTCCTCGGAGGAGAAGTGGAAAAAACCTATTTATTGACAAATAAACAAAAACACTCCCCAACACAAGGGAAAAGAAAAATACTCAAGCAGTTGCTGTGAGGGGAGGGTGCAGAGCTTCTGTTTTCAGGCGTCGAGGACCCCCAGATATTCCCAGGTCAGGTCTGGAGCCGGTCCAATGATCTTCAGGGCGAGGGGAAGAAAAAAAAAGGGAGAGAAAAAAAAGAAAAAAAAACGAAAGCAGCGAAAACCAGCAAAGGGAAAAAAAAACAAAAGCAAAAGCAAAACAAAGAAACCCTCGGAGAAAAGGACAAGCTAGCAGCAAAAGCCGCAAGAACAAGTAGCCCCACCGCGGCAAAACCCCCCACTGGGGGGGGGGGGGGGGGGCAGCTGTCAGACATAACAGTGTAGTACGTAGAGATAAAGCTGCACGATTGGGATAGGAGGCACCGTCAACCCAGGACAGTGGTTTACCTTGCCTATGTATGAAAGCTCTACATGAAATGATAGCAAATTCTGTCATTTGTTTTGAAAAAGCATCTGAGTAACTAAATTATTTTATCAGAACTTAATCCTGACTTTTTCCCCCTCAAAATTGCAAGTCCTTTCAAAAGATGAACAAAATGTATATTTCAGGAATAAAAGAGTAGGAAATTTAATATGCGCAAAGTCAAACAAAGATAAATCTCGGTCACACAGAAATAAAAATTACCACAAATGAGTTTGATTTCATGATAGCAGCTGAAATGAAAATGTGTGAAAGAAGAAGGCAGAGGGAAATAGATTTTATAAAGGTGATTCTAATTGAAGTTCTAGAAGAAGGCTTTTGTACAAAGGTATTGTGAGTGAACACTACTGAATTGTGTAAGAAATGAAAATTTGGGATTGTTGTTTTGCCTTCTAAAATTCCAGTTAAAATGCTAATGAAGAGTTACATATTGATTGTGTTTCAATAATGTCAAATTCTACATTATATTTTATGTATACATGAAAAATTAATTAAAGCTGGTTCCAAAATCTGAACCTAGAATTCTAATTCAAAGTATGTTATTGTTGGATGATTCAACAAAACAAGAATGAAGGAATCAAATCAGGAACTGCTGGTAATGCATAAACTGGTACAAACCATAATTTTATTCACCCCCTTTTCTGAAGTACTAAAAGTTATTGAAAGAAGTAAACACATATTTGTATCACTAACAGATTATGGCAGAATATGCATATATACATGGTGCAATTGACTAGAAAAATTCCATTTCATATATTCGCAACCTGAAAGTTTAATTCTGGCTTTTTTGAATAACAATAACTTATTTCCAAGCACACATTTCATTGGAGCTGGAAGCAAGAAACATGATTTGTATTCTTTTGCAGATTATTAGTAATTATTGTAAGCCTAAGAATTATTCTCCTGGAAAAAACACAATCCTCTTAATTCCAAATATACTTAGAATTGTGGCTTTACTGCTACCACCAATACAGGGCAGAGGAATTCAATTTTTTTTGGCAGTAAAAACAAAACATCATTTAAATTAGGGTCCAAACTCCTGATGGGACCCCAAAACAGTTTCTCAAAGTAAATATACACTGTGCTTCCATTTTGTCAATTTGCAAACAGAAAGTAGTCACTGATGTAAGAAAATGGCCACTAATGACTGATAAAAGCTGTAATTATTCTATAACCTCTGTGAAACTAAAACAGAAAGCTTGTAATTTAATGCACAAATTATGGAAAAAAGTTAGACTAATTTGAGGCCAATGAAAATGTTGTTTTTCAAAAAATAAGCTGTGATGGGAACAAATCAATATGTTTCCAGTAGTACTCACAGTAAGTGAAGTATGCATTTATCTTTTAAGGAGAAAGTGAGTCCTGCATAGAATTCAGGAAGAAAGCTGGAAAAATATAATAAACCCACAAAGACAGAAGAGTTTCAGAAAATGATTATTTTTTGATTAGTATTTTTAAAAGGAAATGATAAAATATATTCCATAGATCAAAAATACTCCAAATGAGATCTGACAAAATTCTTTTGAAGATCTCTCCCTCTGATATGCTCTTAACAACACTTTCATGATTAAACTTGTATTTCTTCTCTAATTTATACCTGTGCATGTCAGATACAGTGCTGGATACAAAGCAAAAATACCAGAAAAACTGAATTCATCCTTGATCCCTTGAGAGTTGCTTCAGATAAAATTCCCAAGACAAGCAATGATGAGGCATGGGTTTTCTTTCAATTTCAAAGTCTCGGTCTCTCAATTCGATCTCACTACTATTTTTTTTTTTGTTTGTTTTGTTCCTTTTGCCATAATCTTTATATATATTTATGTACAATATTTTCTCAACACATTCCACATCCAAAGTCAAGTGCTCCTTTTAAAGAACAGAAATGAGTTTCTGATAATTTCATGCAAAAGCAGGAAAATAAAATCTCTTTTCCTTACTTTCTCACTTGTAGCCACTTTTTTTCTTAATCCTTACATGCCACCCCTTAAATCCAAGGAGATGTCTGAAAAATTAACAGGAACCTCTGTAGTAACTCTGATGAATGAAAAAATTCATGTAGCTTTTTACAAGGACTTGAACAATACAAAAATTGCTTCTTTGTGGCTGAACCTACTTAACATAAATATGCTCACTTTTGCAGCCTTCTTTTCCCCTGCATCATCATGCATAGATGACCAGTAAGCATACCTTTTCCTTTTGCTGATTGCAGTATTTCTTGCAATATAGCTGATTGCAATATTTCTTTTTCTGTGGTTTAACTCCAACTGGCAGCAAAACACAAGGTAGCCACTCACATTGCTCCCTCCCTCTTACTGGGAAGGTGGAAGAGAATTAAAAGTTTAAAAGTGAGAAAACTCATGGTCTGAGATAAGAATTTTAGTATTTTAATAATGATGATAATAATAATATTGCAAGGAAAATGAAAACAACAAAGACAGATAAATAAAGCCCATGAAAAACAAGTGACACAAATGAAAACTGTTGCTCCCCACCAAACAACTGATGCCCAGCCAGTCCGTAAACTCCAGCTACTCCATTCCCCACTTAACAATGCAACAGAACAAGGAATAACTTGTTTGGCTGCTAAAAAATAGCAATACATATTGGATAGTTACTAGCCAAAATATGATAATTATATTAAATTCATGTATTATTTTTGAGAGGTTCATCTAAATCAATGGTAGGAGTGTAAAATTCATATATGCACAAAACAAGATGAAAGGTGCCAATTATATGTCTTTAATCTCCTGTTTCAAGAATAGACATACTTTTCATTGCTCTGATATCTTCTTTATTCTTGGTGGCTTCATGGTGAACAAATATTTCCAACATGTATCTTTAGATACCAGTTTAGGCACCAAACTCAGATGCAGAGTGAAACTCCTGAGGTTCTCTGTGGAGTCAGAAGGATAATGGCTTCTCCAGAAAGCAGATCAGAACAGACACCTGAAAGTGGTGCTCATTTGCTTTGTGAAGGAAAATATCTCCCTCTCTCTCTCTCTCTTCCCTGCTTATCATAACTGCAGTATGACTAATAAAAGTATGTAAGTCTAGCCAATAAAAATCTCTCTCATGTCTTAAGATTTTTTTTACCTACAATCCTTTGCTTTTACTCTCCACAACTCTGAATAATCTCTTTAACCCTCATTGTTGGGAAAAAAAAAAAAAAAAAAAAACAAGTGCAATGATAGGCAATTACTAAATATTTAATGTCTCATTTTTGTATAGTTACCCAATTATTTCTGTGCTCCTTTTACGCAAATCCCTCCAAGTGATTTCTAACCCTCTAATTCCTAATTCCAAGCGCGTCGTACAATATAAATATATAAAATGTGAATGTATTAAGTGTTCCTAAGGAAAATGAATGAGAAAGACAGGAAGAAGGAGAGGGGGAGGGAACTGGGGGTAGGGAGAGGGAGTCAGAGAAAGAGGGAACTGGGCGAGAGAGAGGAAAAAGGGGGAGGGAGACAGCTGGTGATATGATGCAGCTGAACATCAGATGTTGGACTCTATTTGACAACAAGCAGAAGAGCAGACATGTATCCTGGAAGTTTTCCAGTTGCCTGGAGGCCACAGATCCTAATTTTCACATTCCATCATCAGCATGCTCACTTCAGTTCTATCATGGTCTGATTACTTAGATGGGAAGAATTACAATGTTAACAAATTTTCTTCACTTGGTACACAGTAAAATTTCTGTGCTGCACTTGTGGGAGGAACCTTTCAGAGTGGATGGATTTTGAACTTTTACATGTTAACCTATATGTTGGAATGGGTGGATTCTTTGGCGTGTAACCTGAAGCTGTATAAGCAGGCCTTTTTATAGGGAGTAGATTTTCTTTCATAGTTCCTTTGAATATACATACTTCTATGACTCAAGTAAGCCATCTCAAACATAGGACTCAGAACAATCATTTCAAAACAATGCAGTCTACCCGTATAAGGAATACTAATTTGAAAGTAAAATTACTCTGAGCTTTTTGGGGCTTTTTTCATAGTTTTCATAATTAAAGCATATAAACCCATTTAAAAAAAGAAAGAAAAAGAAAAAAAAAAAGAAAAAAGAAAGGGATGTAGAAAATAAGACTACACATTAAGAACTTCCTGAAGCTGACCAGAAAATCCAAAAGTCCAAAGAATTTTTCTGGAGATAATTTAGTCAGTGAAATTTACCATGAAAAATGAAAATACCTGCAGAAGGGAAATACTTTTAAGATTCAGAGAAGACAAATAATTGCTATGCTCTAACTACTCATTTTGATCAAACATGCTACAAGCTCCAAAAATTTTCTGAGAAAGTAGGCTATCTCCCTAGATCTCTGCAGACTATTGCAGAGACAATAATCTCAGACTGTGGGGGTGTGTTTTTAGGTTTTACAATGATTTATGCAACAGATCAGTTTTATATACTCCATTTTGTTCTCTGTACCCCATCTTGTTCTTTGTACCCCATTTTTTGCTCCCTGCCTTCCCCTAGTTACAAGCCCCTGATTGGTCCCCTTCCCCAGTGACAGTCAACTGTCAATCCCAAATTGTGTAACCCCCTGGTCCTGTCCATCATTCTGGGGCCTCTCCCTGAATCTGGAAACTTCTGGGAGAGGCGTTGAGTGATTGGACGGGATGCAGGACTCCCCCTCCCACATCCCTTTGACTGGTTTATGCATATGTTCATTATGTTATCAGCCACACCCCCTGTTGTCTCCCATTGGTTCCCTGTTGTACCCTCCCCTGAGACCCACCTCCCTTTTTAAGGGCTTGCACTGAAGGCTCGGGTGTCTCTCTCCGGAGGCACCAGCAGTGGTGAGGTGTCTGCCCAATAAACTCTGGTTATGGTCACCCCGAAGAGAGTCCCTCCTTTTCTCCCCGCCGTAGTCACACTCGTGCTCAAACAGGCAAGAGCCCCGGGCTTGCAGCGGTATCGGGGCTAGCCGAGTGAGGTCACCGCCACATCAGACAAACTCCCCTGTATGTCTACTCTCTCCTTTACCTTGAGAGAGTAAAATAACCTAAACATATAAAATGATATTTAGAAAAAATTATGTTTTGCATCATATATAAGGAATATATCAATTCTAAGTCAGTAAGGAATGAAAAAAACCATGATTACACATATATGTATTTTGTTAGCATTTCTGAAAGGAAATGGAACTTTCTTCCTTCAGAGACATCATGATCACATTTGAGAAGAATTAAGAGCTTTGAATGAGACTTCTATTTACAACCTACAGAATTTTTTTAGTAATTTACAACCTCCAAGCAGTACATAGGGATGAATGGTTTGATGCCAACCTTTCAAATATAGGTAATTAATTCAACAATTAATTTTCTGCATTCTACAGTTCATGCTCAGGAGCAGATATCTTTCTCTATTCTTAATGCTAAACTGTCAACTAACCTCATTTATGGCATTTCATGCCACTCTTTTATTTCTATTATTTAGGTTTTTGATAACAGAAGGGCAAGAGAAGACTTATTCTATCAGTCTGCTGCTAAAATACATTTAAAACAACAATTTAGATTGTCTGAAGACACAAAAAATTAATGAATGCAATTCATTTCTTGGTGGGAAACTATGAAGGTCAGTGTAAAACATATAATGAATTTCTTCAGGTTAGTGAGAGAAGTCAAGCTCAAGTTTCCAGGCAATTACACACAATCAAATATTCCCACTTTAGATTTTTGAAGTGCAATGAAGATAAAGTATTCTGTAAAAAATGCCATCAGAGCTGTCATGATAGCAGGATGATCATGGTTGCTTTTTTGTTTGTTTGTTTGTTTTGTTTTGTTGTGGCTTTTTTTAACCTCAGCTATTAGTCAGAGAAATACAACAAAAACCTTTGCCCCAGACTTTGGAATGATCCATTGCTCTTACTACACACGGGTTCACTGACCCACAGTCAGACCACATAGCTTCCAGATATATATCATAAAGAGCCTTATTCTGTTCAACTTCATAATAGTAATAGTAATAATAATTATAATTTGCAAAGTTTTTGTCTGTACCTTAAAAACATCCCAGATTGAGAAAATGAATTTATACTCAGCAGTCAGAAATAAAGAAAGAAAAAAAGAGCCCTTCACTACTAAGTTTCATTTAATGAGGTATAGCCACTCACTCTAACAACTTGGAGGAACTATTTACTTGTAGGACTATTTAAAGACATAACTGCAAGACATTTTGGATGAAATTTTGTATTTAAATTCTCAAAAATATATATCAATTACAGAAGAAATAGCCAAGCTGTTTCTGACTTCCTATTCTAGATAGTCTTTGCACAATAAAGCTGTCACAGGGCAAATTTCTCTCAGCTGCTAGAAGTTCCTCTGGCATCTCTCCCTCCTGGCAATGGCTTGTAAAAACTTTTTGGAGCCAATACTACAATACTGTGCTTTTTTGCACAGAGGCATCAAACATATTGCTTGTTCTCTCTTGATCTCCCACTCAGCAGCCCAGGCCCACCTGCGAGGTCAACTGCAAACATCTGGACAGCTGTGGGACCTTCATTTGATGTGCTTTCCTTAGATATCCTACAGAGGTTGCACTAAGAAGTACATACCATACTGATTTGCCCTGGCCCCCAAGACTCACACCTGCTCCTTCTGCTTCTAAAGAGGGATTTCTTCTTTTTGGCATTAACTTCACAGCTCCTAAAACCTTAATGACATTTTGCTCTCCTTTACCTCCTTGCACCTTTCAGGGAATAAAAACTCACCTTGGGTTTGATACCTTTTTTCAGGATCCTACAGATTTCAGGTTGAAAAAGAAAAGATAAGAAATTTCTTCATAGAAAAGTGTACCCTCATAATTCACTTCAATGTTTTAATGTTATCTTCTCTGCCTCCTACCTGCAGCAACACAAAAGGAAAGAGTACTACTGATAATAACTATGACTGATGGCTTCTGGCATGTCTCCTGATCTTTTCCCTTAACTAGAGATGAAAATCTATTAATCTCTGGCCACAGTGTTTAAACACATCATTTGGCCATCATTTTCTTGAGTAAGTTCTTGAAATGTGTTAAAGATCATTTTAGCATACTGAAGTTGTACCATGGCATTGTCTCTTACTGATACCGATTAGATAGTTTACTTGACACAAAAATCCTGTTGGAAAGACAGTTATATTTCCCATGCCAAAAAATGCATGGAAAATATGGACCAGGTTTTACGGTTATTATTCTGGAAAAAGTTCTGAAAAATTTTATTATTCTGAAAAAAATTAAAAATAAGGGGGGAGAAAGCAGTTAAGGCAAAGAAGATGAGGAAACCAAAGGCTTTGCAAAAACAACAGAAAGCTGTCCTTTTTACTGAAAACCTAGTTGTCGTACTGCTGCGTCAAAATAGATAACTAACTAGAAAATCTGTACCCCCAGACATCTCCCACCTTTCTTTTCAAACTATTATTGATGAAACTCTCAGAGAATGGGATATATAAGTTCACTCACTTTCCAAAGCTGTGTGAAAAATAGTATGTCTTTCTTGAGAGCAGCATCTCATTTTTCAATTAGTAGGAAAATGCTGAGAGATAAGATTTACTGAAAAACAACAAACTGTAAATTGTAACTGGATTCAGGCACGTGGAATGAAACTCTTTTATGGTGAATGACTTTAGGAATCATATTGGACGAAGATTTAATAAAATTATTAAAAAAGAAATTTTAATTCTGATAGAAGAAGCTTACTTCATGCAGCATTTATCCAACAACAACAACAAAAGATACAATTGAAATAATCCCCAGGAAGGACTAAGAAAGGGATGTTTTTTTTAATTTTCATAATACCTCCATTCTCCCTGTGACATGACTTTTAATTGAGAAATGGATAGTGCAGTATAACCTACCAGAAAGGGGATCATTACTATATAGTCCCCTGCAATTTCTGTAGCAATGGTTGGCTTCTTTCATAGATTACTTTTAAGTTGATGATTTCTATAAACTCAGAGGATTTTATATAATTTGATAAAACAAGACAAACTTTGCTACATTACTTTATAACACAATTTTAAGCTAATTCACAGTTATATATTTAGGATTAGAACTACAAAAGAAGTGGAAACTTACACAAAAAGCAGGGAAATCCTCAGTATAACTCATTAAAAGAACTAAGAGTCACTAGCTAGTGTCTGTTTCAAAACCATAATTCAAACCAACAGGAGTAATATTCCAAGTGCAAATGCAGTCAATTAGACCAAAATATGTTTCTTAAAAGATCCAGTGAAACACTATTTAATATTTAAATAAGTTTCCATGGTTCACCACATGTACTACTGGGTAATCTTACATTTGTTCTCAACTTTCAAATCAGTATTCACAGTAACAATAAACAAAAATAAATAAAAATAATTATTTAAAAAAATAAATGCCATTAACTAGGAATTAGCAACAAAACTGCATAACTTTCAGAAGTTTCATCTTGAGTTTACCCTCTCCCCTTATTTTGAGATGTTTATGGTATAATTACATTCAAAATCCCAAAGACACCCATAGAAGAGATGAACTACAGCATATTAAACCAAAAACTGTCAGATAAAACCAAACAGTTTTATTTTCCATAAGGTATTCCTGAGAACTTTTGGCACAAAGATACCCATTTGCAATTTAAAACGCAAATTTTTGAAACAAAGGTGCTCGTATTGAATTTAGAAAGCAATAGAACAAGATTGACTGTTTTTCTAGCCTCTGCAGTGTTTTCTTTGTCACGCAGAACCAAATTGCTTGAGCCTTTCCATGAATCCTGTTGTTTGCTTCCTCATAACTCAGCAGCATTGTTCTGCTTCTGGTAAGGGTACCCACAGCTTTGTCTTGCCTCCCAAATGCTGAGCCTGAAGGTGCTGCCTCACAGTCACTTATACATTCCCTGTTGATCTGCAAGGATTTGTAAGCCAGAGGAGGGCCAGCCTGCAGAGAGTGCACCACAGGCAGAGCTCCCTTCCCTCTGTGTCCTCTGGGTGCATGCAGAGCCTCATACAAAATCTGCTTTAGGCTTTTATTTACTTATATTACAGGCCCAAGTTCTACATCAACGGCATAAGAAACATTCAAGAGAGATCTTTGATAATGATGCAAAGGAAAAGGTAAATAAAACATTATGCTTTCATAAGGTCTTCTTCCTACCAGCTCTGAACTATCATATATGCTAGAGGAATCACTTTAATTTGATCATGTGATCATTTCATAGGCACACATTAAGTGAAATTTTAGTCTCATGTAAATTTTCTTTTCTTTTGTTGAATACTGAAGACAAATGATTTGAACTATTATATTGTGACTCTAAAATATTATACGTACAGATAGTAGAGAAATAAAACATTGTAGAGTTTTGTGATTATCTTCATATAGATCTATTCTGATCCATTTACAGAAGCAGGAACCTGAAATAAAATGAAAATATGTGTTGGTTAATAAAAAGGAATCAAGTACTGGGTTTTTTTTTTGACAATTTATTTAAGCTGAGGTTGTATGAACAAGTATGACTTGGCCTTAATAAATAATTTGCAAGTTACTATAGATAGGCTCCTATATCTTATGTAATATTTATATGCATACTTCAAAAAATGGGAAGAGATAAACATTAAAATCCATTGTTATAAATTTCTTCAACAGCAATAAAAGAAGTTTGTGGTTTTTTAGCTCACCCACAGTAATTTTAAACTTGACACAGGCAAAGTATACATTTGTATTATTTTGCATTCCTGTATTTATTGACAATAAACTTTCCATTTCAGCAACTAAACATTTTAAATATTATTTATAAATAGTATCGCTAAATAATTTTGAGAAGTGAGTCTGCTCTAAATCCCTCTGATTGATTATTTGAAATGAAACATTTACTGAGTTACAGTGCAGGTCCTTCCACTTTGGCATGACACTAAAAGATGCTCTTAAAAAATCTTTAAAATATAACCACTACTTTTCTGTCCAAGAGTATGAACAAAGCTGAATATATCTAAGCCTGATTAATTAAAGAAAGAGAATGGATTGTTAACTGTTTAAGGATAAAAATTTCTTGTGCTGGCTGGGTAGATGGCAATGTACTGAAATAAGTAGGATAACACGTGTGGAGCTGGTGTAGCAAGTTACTATTTGACACCTTCTTTATTGTTTCTTGACAAGTCTACATTCCTTAGTAATGTTAGAAGGATTGTTAGGCATCAGCAGAAGAGAAACAACAGCAACTTTCTAGAAGAAAACATCACCTGAATGCAATTACAGAATTAGCAAAAAAATTAATTTACGAGCCAATGTGTATTAGCAAGGTTCATCTAAGGTGAAAGGAGGGATATCAACTATGCTATCTTCCTTTATGTTAAAGAAGATGTTATAGCTAATGGGAAACACCAGCAGTCTCTGCAAATTTTCAAGAATAAACTCAGACTTTCTTCACAAGGCTGCAATGGAAGCTACAAACACAGAACTTCCTAAACCATACCAGAAGATACTGTCAGGCCCCTGTGGGCTGCAGGCCCTCCTGTCCTTGTCCTCCTCCCTTAGGACTTCCTTATCCTGCCCAGAACCCAATATCCTCTCCCTAGAAACAGACTCTGGGAAAATGAGCAATACTGTAAGATTTTCAATTCAGGAATTGTTCCTTTTTCTATTTGTAGAATATCTATCATATTTTTGGCAAGTACTGAAATATGGTTAAGAAAAAGCTTCTGCCTATGTTAAGAAACTGAATTCATATTGAAAACAGAAATTGCTTCCCTAGGTCAGGTGAGACAGCAGATCATGCAATTGAATAGACAGTATCCTAAAGAACAATTTCATGCCTAAAAATCTTGCTTTATTAAAAATGAAACAAATATTCATACCCCTATAATCCTAGGTTTAGAAAATATAAAATATTGCAAATATAAATCAATTTACCCAAAAGATCGAAAAACAAGAAGGCAAACACAACCAAGCTGTAAAGAGCAACCTACTCTCATTTTGTTAACTCAGTCTGTTCTTTAGGGAATCTGGATTGCAAATGCTGAATACTTGGATCTTGGTATATTTTATGAGAACCAGATTTTTCATATAGGTGTTGAAAATTGTCTTTCCTGGTCTATGAAAAATTCAATCATTTCCACACCAAGACAGTTCTCTCAAGATTAAAAACTTAAGTTCCCTCCTTTAATTAGACTGGAATGGTATCAAAAATAATACTAAGAAGAAAAAAGTAAATTGAATTAGTAGCATTTATTTATTTTTACTTAAACCTTGGGTTTATGGTGCTGGTCCTGTAATATATTAGGATACTACAGCTGTTAATCAGCATCTATATGTTTTAAAATGAACACAAAGAGCCTCCATCAGGAAATGATCTGCTTCATTTTTTCTGCACACCCAACTAAACATCCTTTTATTCTGCCAAAGCTGGGTCTTTGTCACTCAGCACTCTGGTGTTACCATGCCCTGGAGGTCTATGAACTCTGGTGATGATTTTCTTCTCCTATTGGCTAGAAGCCATGGATGTCCCTCACAGAGTGGCTGCAGAAAGACTTCCCACTGCCCTAGCACCTTGAGGCATTGGGACACCACCCCATTGGTTTCTCTGTAATCTGCAGGAAAAGATGCCAATCTCCTCTGCCACATAATTTCTGGCTGTGGGCTGATGAAGTTTCCTCCCTGAAGAGTTGAGTGGTGGTGGTTGCTCTGGCTTCCTTCTTTCCAGGCATGGCTGCTGACATCCTCAGCTGAAAGTCTTACCTGGGGGTTCTTCAATGGCCACTTGCCCTTCACATGAAGAGCAACCAACAAGAACCTGTGCATAAAACCAAAAAGCTGTGGAATTCTAGGTCAATTCTCCTTACTGACATTAAAACACAGCATGACAGCTGTTTGGATTATTTTTATGGAGCAGAGAGAAACAACAAAGATTAATCGAACACAAGCAGCCTCTGCAAATTTTCAAGAATAAACTCAAATTTATTTGTTCACGAGGCTGCAATGGAAGTTAGAAATACAAAGCTTCCGAAACCATACCAGATATTGTCAAGATATTGTCAAGCTCCTATGGGCTGCAGGCTCTCCTGCCCCTGCTCTCCTCCCCTACGACTCCTTTATCCTGCCCAGGACCCCATATCTTCTCCCCAGAAGCTACCACCCTCTGCCCTTGTGACAATAAAGAGTTAAAAGGCTGAGTATGAAATCAAAATTATCACAATATAAATGTTGAATGAAGTGGTATTTTTTAGAAGAAACTAACACTTTGATAATAGTAAAAGAAAAAAATAGAAGAGAGGGCATATTTCTCACAAACTATAGCAAGTCAGGGTGAAATATAGTGAAAAAACAAAAGAGCTGAACATGGCTAATACCCATGCTGGGTATCTCCTGCTATGCCCATTAAATATAAAAACTCTGTGACAGGTACATCCTATCGGAATTTCAACATGATTTAAACAGGCTATGTTATGTACAGCTTATTTGTCAACCAGATGCAGGATGATATTTTTAAATGTAAAGGAACTCTTTGACAATGGGTTATCATTCAAAACTAATTACTAATACATATAATTGTTTTACCTGTAGAAGTGTAACAGATCTTTTTTATATATAAAATAAATTATAAAAAATACAGAGCTTTTAGAAATAAGCACAGAAACTTATACAACTACAGAATTTTTAAACCATATCTAATTCTGCTACGTTGCACTAAAATTACTTGCTGAATAAAAATCTGTCATCTTGCAGATCCTAGAATAGTGCTTGTACAGTACAAGACTAGTTTAAACATTTTATAGAAAAATCAAATAGATACACCAGTGGATTCAATGCTTCTACTAAAATTACTAATCAGACATTCATTAGTGTGTTCTTCCTATGTAACAGGTACTTTCCTCTGCTTTCTATACTTCTACTGAGACTTCTGGATAACTTTCAACATTTTAAAACACCCTTTTTCTTTTTGCAAAACACTCTTTTGCAATTAAGGCCTTTAGCAATTTGCAGGATGAAGTAGGTTAAGAATACTCTGGTGAATGGAAAGGAATCTAATTTGAGTTGTAAGAAGAGATAAAAGCCACCACAGGTAGGTGGCCAGATGTGGTGAATGCTGTCATTTCCTCAGCAAGAAGTACTTGCACATACTAGGTAAATATTTCCCTGGTAATTCTTCCTGTTTCTGGTATCAGAAGAGCCCAAGTGGACAAATATACAAAATTCATTGGCTATCAAGGAAGACCTGCATCTATACCAAAGGTTCTCAAGTGTCAGAGACACTACCTGGCTTGTGCAGTAAACTTCTTCACAGCTGATGTCTGAATAACAAAACAAAACTCTGTTGTCATTTCTACGGTCTGTGGCATGATCTGGCTAAATTAGATATTGCATTTTTAGCACAAAGCACACATATCAATCTTGTCAATGATTGTAGTACATCAGTGTTTGTCATAGTCTTAGTGCTATCAAGAGGGGGAAAAGAAAAAAATAACAGAAAATGTGATTATTTCTTTGCAAACACACATTTTTTTAATGGAATCCCACTGATGTGTCTGACAGGACTTCACAATCTGGAAAGACGTGCTTTTCAATGCCAGCATCCTGCATATAAAATTTACATATCCATTTCTGTAGTGGTTATCTATTTCTGATTGAGGATTTCTTTTTCTGCTATTATATTTAATGTTCTAAATATCAAGTCCCATATCTGGCTCTGTGCATGTCTAGTCCTTCCCCTGGCTTAATTTCTAGGTGAGTCAGTCAACACTGAGACCTCTATCTCCCTCTTCAGCAGTCTTCCAGCTGTGGGCACAAATAAAGCCCCAAGTTGCCCCATCTCTGCTGTTCCCACTCTAAAATACTAAGTCTCAGATGAAGGTTTTCTGCTATTATTACCCATTCCAGCATTGGGCTACTCTGCTTGGATGCTGCAAAGGCAACTGAGCACCCTTTGGGCCTGGGTTTAATTGAAGAAAGGCTCTTTAAACTTAATTCCCAGTACAATAAAAATCTTGGAGCCAGCAGGCTAAACAGCAATCTGTTCCTGCATTTTGTGAGCCTGGGCCATATTATGATTCTGGGCCATAGTTCTGAGACCCTTTAAAAGCAGAATAAAACAAGTACCTCGTAGATAACAGCTGTGAGTCAATTTGTGCTTTACTTGAGCTTCTTTTGAGCAGGACAGATGGATAAGCATCCTAAATCCCATATGCTCATTTTAAAGCCACAGTTCCAACTAGGAGACTCATACCCCCTCATATGGCAGCACAGTGAATGGACCTTGCAGTTGAATTGCTCATTATTTTTGAAGTGCTGTTTCCTCCAGACTTGATACTAATTCTTTTTTCTGCACAGCAAACTGAAGTTTTTAAAGCTTTGTGAGTAGAGGGAATATATGAAAAAAATTCTTACTAGTAAAAGCATTGCACCCTGTATCCTATAGAAGGCATTTTTCTGGTTCCCAAGGTCAAACTGGATAAGCAAGTGGTTATAGTTTGATGATATCTGACTTGATGCTGGTAATTTTTCCTTTCTTTTTTCATCCCAAGGGACTTTACTTTCCCCTTATTCCCACAGTAGTTTGACGATAAATGTCTACTGTTCCACAGGTGACAAACAAGAGATAAATTGATGGATGTGAAGACATAGTCTTTAATTAAAATTTTAATGTATTTATATTATATATATACGTGGAAAGAGTTCTTTTCCATAGGCTATATTTTTGTGAAGTAGTTCCTGACCTTCCGTGCAGTTTTTAATCTATGTCTCAAATTATACTTATTTAAATCTTTTATTGCCTCTGTTACTTCTGTTTGCGAAAAAGACTGTGGTGCTATTTTGAACCTTCATTTCATCACCACTCATATTTTATTGTCACTGACATGTGAAAGTTGAAAGCAGTCAGCAAATGGCTGAAGGAACCAGCCCGCTACGCAACCTCATATTAGGAACCATTTTTCCTTAATAGCAACTGTCCAGGGTTTTTTCTTCCCTGGCAGTAAAAACATTTCTGTACTGGCCGCCTTCTTCTTTCTGTAACTTGGTTAGTGGTGAAATGGAGCAGAGAGTCTGCCTTTGCTAATGACTCCCAGGATGTGAAACTTCAGGGCAAGGGAGTGAAGACGAAACTGTGTTTGAAAAGCATAATAGTTTTAATGCTTATGATCATTACTTTCTTTTCCTGAGTTTCTACCATGTCTCCAAGGTTTACTTATATCTGCATATGACCATCTTGAAAAGCTGTCCTCTCAGCTTAATGCTGTGAAATCTGTAATCATTAAAGCTACTGACTGAATAGAATGAAAATAACAGTAGAATGCATATGGACAAAAAGAAGAAGGAGAAAACCAAACATGGCATACATTTTTGAGCCCAATCTCCCTGCAGCTGTAGGTTTGAGGTTCTCTAAACCCTAAAATTGACCTGAATGGCAGCCTGGGCCTGAGGCTGTGGAGACAAGCACTGTGCATGTCCCAGATGAGAAATATGATGAGGGACACTTGCACTGTCTAGTAACTAGATTACCTTATGACAAAAGTACAGGCTGAAAGATTTATAAGGCAATGTCTTTGGTGTTTGTTTTCTCCAGTAGGTACCATTAAAGCATCTGGGCAGGACCCTTCCCTGCTGGTACAAGAGTGGCCCAGCACTCCTGGCAAGAATTACTTGGATGAAGCAGGAGAAGTTCTAATTCTGCACAGTTTAAAGACTTTGGATCAAACTACCTACATTTACAAGTTTCACTTCATGACAGGTCCTTTCTGAAAGGTAGCTTAGATGATCAGCCTTATCTTCATAAAAGATGAAGTCACTCTGAAGTCTTCTATAACATGTATATATATATATATACATGCATATATACATACATATATATGTACACAGAATAACATGAATTCCATAAGTTGAAAGAAATTATTTACCAAAGTACTAAATCTGCTTAAAAAAAAGGATGCCAAAATGTCCCCAATGTATGCATAGGTCCCTGACTTAGATTCACAAGTTGTCTTACTGGTAATTACAATTATTGGTTAAAAACCAAAGTCACAAAACCCCTCATTCTTGTTCAGTTTACCCCACATCAGCTGAATGATGATATATTTTTTTCCAAATACAAATACTAGTTAAGTCCGTTTCTCACAAAAGAGATACACTGTTTAAAATTTCTAAAATGTTTATTACAGTATCATCTTCACAGTGAACAGGTGATTGATATATGAATAGCTAGGAGGCTCCAAAATCTTATGTGACAATAATGGAATACTTCACAAAAAACTAGTGGTAACCACAGGACCATAAACAAGGCAAGATAATGAATCTCAAATAGAGCTTTCATCTTATTTTGAATAGCAGTGCATCTAAACTGATTCTAAAAAAGGGATGGTCAGGATCCACCTGCCAATATGTATTATTAAATATAAGAAATATAACTGTACCTTCACATTAAACACTTTGTATAAATTCTCAGATTCTCTGTCCAGAAGGGTTCAATGAACTCAATTAATACACAGATGTTTGAAAAATGGAAAAACTAAAATTTTTAGTGAAGAGTTGCTCTGGAAATCTCATGTCAAGGAAAAAAAAAAGAAAGAAAACCCCTCAAATCCAATTCCCAGTCCTATATATGAAAGTAAATATGTAGAATTGATGGTCTATCAAGAAGCATTTCCAAATGTCACAAACTGTTTCGATATCTCCGGAAAGCCCCAATATACCCTTTCCACATTTCTCCAAAAGCCTGAGAGCACTGTATCTGAAGATGGTTTGACAGATCACAATAGTATCTACACACTCCCAGGGTGAGAACTGCCACTAGAGCATTTTGGGATAAAAATGGTTTTGAAACTACACACACAAATATTCATGGCATTAGAAGCTTCTGAACTTGCTTCAGCTTTTGTGATGATGAAGCACGGACAGTTAGACATGTAAGTTTCTCCCTGGTATTTGCAGTTCAGATCTGCCATTTAGGGCTGTCTATTACCACAAGTTGCAGATGTATCTTTTCCTTATTTAGAGGGTTGTTGTATTGCTTACACTTGAAGTATATACATACCAGTGAGAAATGATGCAGATGTTGCTGTAAGATTTCTGCTCACTGTGAAAATCCACTTTTTACACAATATATAGCAATTAATATAGACAGTTGAGACATGTTAACAAAGGTCCTTTATTAAAGTTCACCACGTCTGCACATCTCTGGAGATACATTAGTAAAAAACCAGCATAACCTATCTGTCTTCTGGTTACTTTAGCTCAAGACTACTACTGACTTTCAGCTGAGAACAGTTGCTCTCCTAAAAGCTATTTTCCCATGCAGTGGTTGGCCTATGAAACCAAGTGTCATTGTTAGCATGGCCTCTTTCAGAGTGTGTCAATGTCTTGGTTTAGAGACAAATATTAGGAAAAAATGCCCTGGAATTTCCTCTAAAGAGAAGGGCTTCTTCAATAATCCTATTTGTCTATGAGAGAAATGAATACCAGGGGGTGAAAGTAAAAAAAAAAAAACCCTCAAAGAGTTTATTAACAAAACAAAACAACAACAACAACAAAACCCAAAACAAACAAACAAACTAAAACAACACCAAAAGGGTGCCCACATGGCACAGAAAAGCATTGAATAAATAATAGATGCTGAAATTTCTACACCTTAACCCTCATCCCTCACCAGACCACGTGGCTGGGAGGCAAAGCTGGTGGCTGCCCCCTTTGTCTCAGCGGCTGGGAGGAACAGGAGTTCACACAGCTGCTCATGAAGAACAGATGGGAACCTTTCTGGTGCTAGTCTCCTCCTCACAGCAGGAGAAACTGGTGGATTCCAGTGTCTTGTCTCATGCTGGTTCAGCTTCTCTGAGGTCCCAGGTTCAGGGTGGTCTCCTTGCCAGCTCCCTCAATGGGTTGAAAAGAAACAAATCATCCAAGCTGAAATAGTCCAAGGGAAAAAAAAAAAAAAAAAAAAAAAAAAAAAAAAAAAAAAAAGGCATGGAAAAGATTCCTGGTACAGCCTCCAGCCTAGGGAAAGGAAAAAAAAAATAAAGTAAACTTCTTGCTTCAAGCTAGCAAAAAAACCTAATCCAACAAAAGGAATAATGTAACATCCTGGTCCACGCTGCAGCTCAAGCATGCTGGAAAGAGAGAGTTTGAACCAAACCACACAGGAGTCTAAGGTTCCTTTCCCCATCCCTTCAAAGCTACAGGGTTTGTCTTAAAGATACAGCAGCAGTTTCTGGGCATAAAGCAGACAATTAGGGAATAAAGTATCATCATAAAATCACTACAAGGCTGTCAGTAACTAGTGAGAAAACTTTCTGCAGTACACATAACTGCCAATGTCCAAGAAGCCACATTTTGTTCTCAAACTATCTTTCCACCAGGTTTCGTTTTTCTTGAACTTGAAATATTTTGAGCGTAGTTAACCAAAATCTAAATCTACTTCTACAATCTTTCAACCCCAGTCCTTCACTACTATGCACAACTAAGTAAGAGCTGTTCATTTCTTTTATAAGGGCCACTCTGTAGAGCCAATTTTAAGGTCTGTTAGGGCAGTGAAGATGTACATGGCATCATCATGACTAACAACCTATGGACAAAAAATTAGCACAGCCTTAAGTGAAGTAAAAATTTTGAGAAATATGAGGAAAAAAATTACCTTTTACTTTCTCATGTCTGAACAGAGTTTACTGGTTGCCAGTATTTGTGCAGATGCAGAGTGCAATCCAGGATTCGTATGAGGTAAGGCTCAAGTCTGCGTGTCTTTCTTAAGTCTGACTCGATCTCACAACTTACTTGTGCATTTGGTGCATTTGGTTCTTCAGCCAAATGACAAGACGGAGAGTCTACTGAAATGCTCTTACGGGTAGTATCTTTGGTCTACCTAAGTCCTAAGCTTCCCTGTACCTAGTGCTGCTGTGCAATGGGCCTGTTGCATGGGAAGAGGGTCCTGTGTGGGCTGTGCTGGCTGCTGTAATAGCCCAGCTATACAGGGGAGGTATAACCAAGAAGTGAGAAAGCTGGACAACCCTTAACACTTAAAGAGAGAGGGGAGAAGAGATTGAGGGAAACTAAATCTTGCAGGTCCCCATCAGGATGATCTTTTCCAAAAGATGTATTTACAGGAGGCCTTGGCTAGACATGTGTCAGTGGATTTTAACGGTTCCAGTCACTGGAGATTGCACATACAATAAACTAGTTTGAAAATCAAGAAATGTCTATTTAGAGGAAAGCTTTTTGTATTTTACATATTATCTGTTATAGTTCTTGGCATTATAAATACAAGAGGAAAGAAGAAAGTCTTGAACAGGTGCCTGATTTCTATTTGCTGTATGTTCTTAAATGTTTGCCATGTAAAATTTTTTATGGATTTCTGGAGCTTAAAAGAACTTCATGCATGCTACAAGATTATATATATCAATTCACATTACAAATTTCAGTGAGACATTTCCAGCAGCCAGAAAATTACCTGGTTTTTTTGGTCTTTTTGTACAAATAAATAAAAATTCCATATGTCAAGTTCCAGTAGAAGATGTACTGGGGAAAAATATCTATGGGTCTAATTTCCCAGCTCTGTGCTTTCTGGAATTCAACGTGCCTCAATATCTAGAGCGTAGCTGAAACATGTGAACTTAAGGGGCACCAAATTTTCCCCAAGACTGACAACAATATTTTTCATTACCTGATTAAATTACAGGCATTGTTTTAAACTCTGCAAAACAACAATGCCAAAGAGAAAGCACATTTGAGTTCTGAATTTTGTGCCAACAGCGTTACATAATGAGATAAACATTGGTAATTGTGTTTAGTTCAATAACACTTTTAATTATAGTTGAGAACTCCTTTAAAGTGTATGGATTTTACTGACGCAAAGTAAACAGATGAAAGCCAAATGAAGGTAATCTCATAGATTTCTACTGTCTAATTAAAGTACAGAAACATTGCTTAACCAATTCATGCATTTAGAAGAAAAAGAAAAACAACCCACCCTGCTTGCACATTTGATTCACATTTTAATTATTGCAAGATCTCAGGTAATAAAGTTTGTACTACATCAAAACAAAAGATCTCTAGCATGGGAATTTATCCTCTCTTTCTTGCTGAGCAGGGCAAACAAGTCATGAGCAGTCTACAGTATTTATATACATAAAGACAGATAACGAAGGAAATCCCATTATATCCCCTGAGGCCCTGGTTCAGCGTTATACTAATTCCCATTGCTAAAGTTTAATCATGTCAGCAGGTCCTGCTAAACTTTAAAAAATCCACCTGCATAATTTATTTTTTTAGTTGAATTTAGTTGAAGGCTTAACTTCTGGCAACGAAGCTGCTGAAGACAGGCAGAATTCTCATCTTCTTATCCTGGGTGTCAAATTTCATAGGGCTCTTTGTTATGGTGAAGAGATCCTACAGCATTCCACATGCGGAATTATCATGCCTAGTACCATACACTAGTTATGTACCAAACATTCCTTTAAAATGACAAATTGCTTATAAAAATATTATAAGCCTTTTACATGAAGGGGAAAACTAATATCCCCTTAAAAAAGGTATTAATTAGCTGTATGAATGTTTACAAAAGGCATTTTAAATTCAACCCAAAAAGTAGATTTTGTTATCAGGTGAGAAGACATTTAATCCAGGATACCCTCTGATTTGTCTCACCAGTAACCATCATGTGACAGCAACAAAGAATACCAAATATTCAGAGTGAATTACACATGGTCAACCCCCTCTGGCTCTTCCTAAACTAGTAAATTAAACAGTGTCCAATTCCTGCCTACAAGAAAGACAATTGCTTATAAATGGTTACAGCAATCTCTGTCTCTACTTTGATGCATCTGAATGCTCCAAAACAATTCCCAGCACATGCCAAAGAATATTTCCATTAGCAGTTTAGCTAATGCTGTATATATTTGCATGCCTGCTCTGGCTCAGTTCCCCAGCACTAAGCTGTCTCATCCCCATATTATCCCTTCATTCCTCTTCACCCTATGACTTGCATCACCCAATGCCATAGTAAGGAAAAGAACATTATTGGGGGCTGCAGAGGCCTCTAGACTTGACAATAGGGTGAGTTATAATACACTTGCAGCAAAAAAACAACCAGGGGCTCCTCATAACCTGAAAGAGATTTGGCTGAGAGCTGGGGAGATTTGGGGGATCATAAGTTCAGCCTAAGTAAAAAGACAGCACATGTAGAGCTTATTAAATGGAAAATATTATAAAAAGGCAAAGCTTTGTAAAAAGGCTTCTGCCCTGATGCTGATTCTGTTCTAAACACCTGTGCAAGTCAGTTTTCACCATCTCCCAATCTTCAAGGCTGTAACTGAGCCGTTAACTTTGAGGGTTTTGGTCAGTGTCTGCTCTGTAAGCCTTTTATGATCTCTGCATGATGGTCTGTTACTTGTGCCTTGAGGGCAGTGGCTTTCAGTTACCAGTCTTTTTGGAAGGGTTCTGTGCAGTGAATTGCTCTATCATGTCCTTGTCCTATCCAGGATGCCTTTGATGGATACAGCCTGAATCTGTCTGCTTGAATCAATATTTGTCTTAGCTCTGTAGAAATTCCGTCACTGTATTTTTTTCAGTGGAGCTTCAGTGTTGTTTAATGGAAACTGTTGCTATTGGTAATGATGTCATGTAGCTGCTGGAGCTAAAAATGTGTTCTTTTTCTTTCTTACTGCTTTGCACATAATTGCTTGTAGAGTGTTGTTCTGTTTCAAATATATGGTGAGGGATGGGCAGGAATGATCATAAAAACAAACGGCATTAGGGCTTCTGTTGCATCATAAACACACAAACTAGAAAAGAATGAATTCCATGTATTTAATATTGCTGGTTCTAATGTCAAATACAGTCAGCAATTTTTAAGAATAATCTTAGAATTGCTTGAAGAGGGAGTTGTAAAGACAGTCTGGTTTTACACTGGATTCACAGGGGAGCTCTTAACAGTGTCACACTGAGAAATGTAAAACAACTTGGGGCATAGAAAATGAATGAGTAGTGAGCAAGTAATTAAGCTCAGTGAAACTGAAGATCTGTTAGGGGAAACTGAGATTCCCTGTGAAACAGGAGATAGTTATGATTTATTGGGCAAACTTTTGAGGAGCTAATCCGAACACAGGACTGATTTGTAAGTGTTCAGGGTATCTCTACAAACAAGAAAAGGTCTTTATCTCCTAAAAGAGAAGTAGCTGAAAGATAAACTACAGTGACCAGATGCCTCTGACCATTCAAGAACCTCAAAGTAACCAGGAACTTACATCTAGATTGATTTTGGTGTCATCAACTATTACAATAGTCCATGACCTTCTTCACAAGTTGTTATACTTTCTGGGTACTCCAATCAGTCTTTTGTCAGAGGAGTAAAGTCAAGGTTGGAGCCAAAATTCATCAGTCAAACATTTCTATATCATAATTCTGAAAACCCAGTTGAAATAAATCATAAAGGATTAGCTGTGATAAGCAATTAATAATCCTAAAGTGATTGATAATCTTACACGTGATTACTGTACTCAGTAAAACGAGATTACAGAACAAGACGTAGGCCAAATAACCTAAGATGAGAAACTATAATTCTGCATGTTTTCATGAGTAAAAAATCTGTACCTTTTTTCTTAATTTTTGTGGGTTTGGTGTTTTTTGTAGGTTTTTTTGTGTATGTATGTGTATGTTGTGAGGGTTTTGCTTGGGTTTTATTGTTTGTTTGTGGGGTTTTTTGTTTGTTTCGGGGAGGGGGTTGTGGGTTTTTTTTAGAGGTTTTGGGTTTTTGGTTCTTTTTTCTTTAACTGACGGGGGTTGCTCTAGTATAGTAGTTCAAATTAGAATAAAACAAGTAAAAAGATAGTGAAAACAATTGAAATTTGAAAATAAAATATTTCAAGAGTTCCATATTTGCTTTAGCTGTTTTCAGGAACATAATTAATTTATTTTTAATTTATGCCGTATGGAAAGTTTGCAGTCCAAATCAATTCTCAGTATTCTACATCTTCATCTGCAAGAAAGAAAAATGCGATATCTGGACTCTCACTTTATCTCACTGTAAGTGAAAAAAACCCAAAAGTCCAAACCAAACCTGAAGATAAGCTTACAGAAGGGTTTTTTAAACAAAAAAATACTAGAATAATTCTCCTTACTTAAAAAGCGAAGTTGGACATTTTCATTATTCATGTAATCCAGACTGGTGCTTTGCGTTACTTTCTCTTCAAGGACAACTTTTCTTTGGCAGTTTCCTGTGCCATGTCCAAAAAAGTGTAATGAAGACTTTAGAAAAAAATCTTTGTAATCCAAAACAATAGTGTGAATGTTGAAACAAGACTGCAAGAATGAAGTACTACACATGGCAATGTGAAGGAAATGAAAACGTAGAAAAGCTTTTTCCTATGTTTGCTAAATCTTTTTGGTGTATGATTCCAATGGTGGAATCATGTAAATAAAAGAATGTTCAGATCTTCAAGCTTGAATATGAGGAAACTAGTGAAACTCCTTGGAAGGAAAAACCCCCTGTTTTTCAAATGAGATAAAAAAGCAGTATGACTATTTCAGAAAAAAACCTCTGAGATCCATCAGAGGCAGAACAATTAGAAGAATTATGGAATGCATATAGAGATCCTCTTAGGGGATCTTTTGTGTTCAGCATGGAATTTAGGTTTTTACCTTCCTCTTTGACGGAGGAAAAAATATAATTTTAAATTTTAGTATTAAACAGGAAACCTTGAAATAATGTGAAAGCTATTCAGCTGCAGGAGGGAGAATCCTAGAGGAATCCTGCTGTGTTGAGATAATTAGGACATTAATCAACTCCCTGGATAGAGCAAAGCTGACATTCATAAATGCCTAATGCTGGTTCTCAATTCTTTTTGCTTCTAAGGCTAATAAAGCTGTATCATGGCTATGCTCACTCTTCCTCCCCCCCACTTGGCAGCCACCTACAGCACCAGCATGCCCACAGTACAAAGACTGATGGGCACCAGGGGTTAAGCAATTGCGAGCCCTTGGAAAGACATGCTGAGATTTGGAGCCTGAAGGATGGCAGAGGGCACAGCTCAGCTCGGGCAGACTCTGCCAGTGCCTGTGATTGATTTCTTTTTGTTGCTCTGCTAACACTCCATGTCTAACCTCGCAGCTTCATCTGGAACTAGTTTGATTCAAATCCCTCTGCTGTCCCCAGATACCCCATACTGTTTCAGGTCTTGGTCTTGGCAGAGGACAAACAATCTAGTTCCAGACAGCAGTGAAGCAGGTGTCCTGCTCCCACTGTGATCACTCTCTAATGGAGGCACACTGTGCTCAACCCACAGGTGGCTCCTTTCAGGAAGAGTAATTAAGGACCCTCTCTCTCCACCTTTTCCTATTAGTCACAACAGTTTATTTATCTTACAACCCACACTCTCTCACAGACTTTTATTCTTTGTGCGGGCAGCGCTGGTTCCATCTTGCACGTCATCTTGAGTGTTAAAAGCTGAAGTCCTAAAATTCAGGAAGTTTAGTGTTATGAGCATATTCTCATTCACAGCGTGATGGTTAAAGACATACCTGTTTTTAGTGTCTGCTTAGAGTTGCAGGCTAATATGCCAGGCAAGTGCAGTTAGAGGAAAGAAAGAGAAACCTGAACTGTGGGATTTATCACTAGAGAGAAGCAAGAACAGCCGGTCATCTCAGCCTGGAAATTTCCTGGGGAAGAGATGCAATGCACTGCTTTTCTCACCAAAAAATGTCAATATACGTACTGACAGAATCACAGGTGACTAAAGGATAAGATCATGTGTCACTGAACTCACTTCCAAGTGTGAAAAAAGAAAAAAAGATCCTGACTCTATTACAATCCTGTAGAGCAGTCCCCTGTGAGGCAAGGAGGATGGTCTGTTTGCAGCATGCTGAAACAAAGACACTTGTGCAGGGGAGGTGCACACTTGTGCTGTGAAGAGTGGGGAGAAGAAGATGAAACAAAAGAGGAAAGTCAGTTTCTGAATACTTGTATAAAAATGTGAAGTCATCTGAATTACTCCTGTGACATCCAAATGGTGAAAATAATAGTGAGAAAGATAGACAAAGGGGGAGTTGCACTCTCTCCAAGCATAATCTAAAGGCCAAATTGTTTCCCAAACCCTTTGGCACTTCAATCCACACTCAATACAATATGTCAAGTATCTACACTTTACTGTTTCAATATAATCACCAGAGTTCATAACAGATCAGTTCTTCTACAGCAAGAGATTGAAAACCCACTATTATGTACTGTCTACGCTGATGGAAATTAGGCACTGACAGCAGCCAAAGGTAGCTAGCAGTTTCCTGGATAGAATAAATGCGTGCAGCCAGTATGTAATGTTTTTCTCATTCTCCACTACTGGGAAAAAAGATCTACTGCAGACTTAGGGAACTGAACTGCTGCTGACTGTTGCTGTCTAACAGTTGGAAATCCCCTTTGAGTTCTTTTATAGCCCACAGTTTGAGAAACGTTGATCTATAGGAACTAACTACAGGCTGCCGTAGAGCAGTTAATGACAGGGGAAGAGGGAGCATTTAAATGCACTTCATTTAACTCAGCTGAAGGCTCAACTGCAATGAATAATCACATACACCTAGGCTGAATAGCAGCATCTATTGCAAACTCCAGTCAAAGCAGGATTTTGAAAAACTTTGTTTCTAATGATGGATGAAGGTTTTGAATAATACAGAGAGACATGGTGAATATTAAATAGTTGTGGAGTTTTCCATTCATAAGACATAGAAGCTATATTGGTACCCTCACAGGTCTTATTTCAGTGACTAATGCTCCACTATTTCCCACTTGTCAGATCACATCGAAAGGAATCCAAACAATGAAATTAAACCAAAAATTTTTCTACATATCTTTTCCTCCCCAGGACACTGAAAACCTCATCACATTACCATTAGAGTGACACAGAAACATCTATCCAAATAAGAGATTGTGATTCCTTCCATATTTATTATTGAGATCTGCTTCCCCAAAACTGATGGGGTTTTTTTCATTGCTAATTGGCCTTTCAATTTTAAAAACTCTGCCAACTTTGAAATACGTAGTTTAACTTTTTTTCCATAACTGCATCCCTTTTCTTGAGAAAATAGGCTTAGTGGTATAAGTTCTATCTGTCACTAAAGTACAATATGCAGTAGAGTGCATGATGAGAATGGGTGAAACTTATCCACAGTCATTTTCTAAGGCATTAATGATCTTTAAAATAGGCTTGACAAGGAGTTGTCTGATAAAGTTCATTGGTTTCATATGTAGTTTTACTTGCACCTTAGACTAGGGACTCAGATATATCTTCTAACTCTTCATCAAACTGTCTAATTACAAAGATTCTAGCTAATTTTAGGATTAATTTACTTTATATAGGTAATTGCTTCTTAAGTTTGAAGATATGCACTGCTTAAGTTGGTAAATTCTAGGACTAAGCTCCAGTTGGATATTAGTTACACATTTTTTTTACCCTGTTGTTAATTAGAACTTTTCTCTGAAACCCACTGGCTTTTTATACTTAGAAAACTTTTCTAATTATGGAAATAAAGTTAGTCATGAGCAATTTACACCCACATTTGCTAGTAGGTGAAACCGTTTATTCATCTATTTGTACTCCAGAGAAAAATAGTCTTTGGATATTCTTTTTTGTGGTTATGCAAGATGAACTCTTTTAATTTGTCATCAAAAGTTAGAGGCTGCACTTCTCTAGTCAGTTGTTCTTGAGTAGATCTGTTTTAGATTGATTTACTCATTCTTGAAGGTGTTGTGAACATATCAGTACAACATCATCATTGTTTGCAGCAGGCACATGTTTTTGGAAACTGCATTTGCCTTTTTTCATATCTTGAAAAAACCTCGTAAACATATCTTAAACGGATAACATACGTACTTTATTCTGATTTTTTCCAAAATTAAAAATGTTTAGTTTACAACCCCTGCCTGTGCTTTTTCCTGTTTCATTAAAAAGAAGAGAAAAATATAGAAGGGTGACTGAAAGACAGTTTCACCTGTGCATGTCACTGCTCATCCTCCAGATCCTCTCTTTATTTACTATACCTTAAAACTTTGTCCTGCTATCTTTTAAAGTACTTACTGGTTTTCCAACGGCTTTTAACAATGACAGTTAGGGTAATAGACAAATAGAAACCAATTAGAATTTTGTGGGGACAAGTTAATGGCGTGGGTTTTTTTAATAAGAAAAATTAGTATGACAGAAAAAGCATTTAATAAGTTGTCTTAAGCATTACAGAGACTGTTTATGTTAATGGAGTAACAACAACCATTAATTTTTGAGGTATAAATTTGTCAGTATTTTCAGTACAATGACAACAATTATATCCCACCATGCCAACATGGAACATTTAAACATATATGCATGTATAAGCTCTCCAACGATAATTTCTTTTTATACCCTGACGCTTCACTAATCCCTGAAGTGATACATGTGTGATGTTAGACAATGCATTAAAGTTTCTCCATTACACATTATGGAGAAAGTGATTATCACATATTTCAGATTACTTTGGAAGTCAAGTTACTGTTTTTAAGGTCTGCACTCTTCCGGAATTTTTATGCCTCCGCTAATGCTTGGGATTTGTGGCATCTAGAAATACATACTGGATGCTTAACTGTCTGCTCCATAGATATCAAAAAGCTGCATTTTCCCCCATCACGATGTGGCACTCTTAGTGGCACTCTTAGTTTTGGTACTTACTCTGGATGTGCCTCTCTCAATATATAAATGTAACCACATCTGTTGACATGCAATGTAAGAAGTCAAAGTTTTTGCTTTTGGAGCTTTCTCAGAATGGTTCTTTGCAGACTTCTTTTTGGTTACCTTGAAGTTTTTCTACCACTTGGACAAGCACACTAAATTAGTCATACATTTACCTTTGCTGAATTAATTAACAAAAGCTGAACTCTCACTGGTTTGAAACCCATTCATTTGCCTAGTGGATGGCTGAGCAGGCATCTCTGCAGAAAATAACATAATACCACCCACACAACAATCATCTTGAGATACCTTGAGTCAGTAACTTCCAGCCTAGAAAGACTATCAGTATCCCTCTCTGCTGCTGGATGAAGAGCACTGCAGGATGGTTGGAACTTGCATTTGTGAAGAGTGGATAATGTCAGGCACTCTTGCTGTGAGCCTTGGCAGAGTGCAGCCCATCCCACAGTTCTGCAGGAATGATAGAGATCCTCAGCACCTCAGTCTAAAGGGTTCAGTTGTCAGTATTTTACAGCACCGTTACACTAAGGGGTGTTGTTTTAGGTGATCAGGATGGCAGCAAAAGAAAGATAAGGGCAGAAGAAACTGTATCTAGTGATCACATATTATATACATGTATAGGAAAATATAATCTGTGTTTTAGTAATATACACTGGTGATAAATATGCCTGTTTAGTGATTTGCACACAAAAAAATTCATTGAACAATCCCTTGGGTATGTACTGAGTTTTGTTTGTTTGTTTGTTTGTTTGTTTTGTTTTTGGTTGTGTGGTTTGTTTGTTTTTTTTTTTTTTTTTTGAGTAATATGGAGCTTGTCAGAAATTTCTTCTGTCTCTCTGCTCTGGAGGAGCCTGATGTCTTTTGATGTTATGCTAATGACTTGGTTTTCATTTTAGATCCTACATACCAATGTCTAATGTATGACAAGCCTTGTCAGGGTAAGTGTATTTGGCAAGATAATAAAACCATCTTGGTTTCAGGTCACTTTCCTAGAATCATAACAAAATTTCATAGCAAAAAAAATGTTTCAGAATGTTTCAAGAAGATCACGAGAAATACATAGAAATCTTACAAATCAGCAAAAGATACTTTACACCCATGAAAAAGAAAGTTTAAAAGTTTAACAGCTTATGTTGCAAATATGCATGTCTTAGGCTGTGTTGAGGTGTGCCCTTATCTGAGGTTTATATAGGTGTATATAATTTTTATTAGGTGTATATAATTCTGGCAATGTTACATCTATTTAGTGAACTTGCTGAGGATGCCATAAAAGTGTTAACACAGATTCTGTGCAGAAGCAGTAAGAGTTCTCATCTATGTTGCTCTCTATGCAGAATGCAAGTAGTTCCTGGTATTTGTGGCACCAGTCTGCACATCTGATGCTCATTTCTGGATCATATACATTTTATGGAGCCTCTGTACCCCCTAGAGAAAAAAAATTGTTGATTACAGATTAATTGGTATCATAGTGTAATTTTCTTCTGCAGAACAGCAGTCAGGACCCTCCAAAGGATCTACAGCAAATGAAAACAGTATCACCCATTCCCTTTTAGAGTTTTAAGGAGTGAAGGGAACCAGCATGACGTAGTACAAATAGTACTGTTAAAGGTGTCCCAGATACTGAAACAATTTCGGCTTGCAGATAGACTCCTTTTATAATTTTAAAAGGCAGCTATCCAATTCGGTTGCAGTTGCAGCTGATGTGTGTCTTTCTTCTTTATTTGGGAAGGTAGCAAACCAGGGAAGAGTGTTAAGCCGGGCAGCAAGTGGTGAGACCATGTGTGGAAGGAAGCAATCTGTCCTTGCCAGCCTGGCAACACCACTGTTGTCTTTCATCTCTGTACCTCTGCCGGAAGAATGTCTACAGGACAGCAGATTACAATCTGAGTTTGGCTGTAGATGTAGGCATAATTCCATCTCAGCAAGTTCTCTCTGAATTTTGGTTGCCAAAGGGAAGAGCTCAAAACATCCCAAAAATTGTAAAGTGATCCTAAACCCAGGCAAGATGTGAACGATGAGCTCAACACCATATAGCAGATTCATACCAAAGGGCAGAATTTGCTCGAGGCTCCTGTCTCTACACATGGAGATGTCAGAAGATGAATTAGGTTGTCAGCTCAGCTTTAAGCAGTGATGGATAAAAAACACACAATAAAGAGTTAATCACCTTGCTGGTACTGCTAAGTCCTAGTGGCGAGTGTCTATATAGCACATGAGAATTTCAAAGAGTTGGCTTGAAATGAGAATGGCAGGTTATGAAATAAACTGCAAACTGTGAAGCAACAGGTCAGCAAACAAGGCCAAGGGCCTCCCTCAGATGCATGGGGAGAAAATCTAAAGTGCTTGTTAATAAAATGTGTAGCTGCAGCTCTAGTTTCCCTGAGAACAAGGATGATAGAAGTATCATTATACCACTATAAGGGACATTTGAAAAATGGCTGAGTTTTCTAGTACAACCTACATTCCTCTAAGAGGGAAATGCATCAGGAGCTTATGACATCCTGGGTACTGTGACTGTTAGCAGAAGATAATGGAGGGAGGAAAAACTGTAGCTTAAGTACTTGTTCTTAATGAGCATAGTCTGGGTAGAGAGTTCACTTCCAAGCAGAGTGAAAAGACAGAATTACATTGTGTTGATATCATTGGACTCGATAGAACATAATGTCATTCCCTGACTGTGCAGTGAGATGACCAAATGCACATTTCCCCTCCATCCATCCTGGAGCTTGGCTGAACAACTCACGTGACCTGAGCAAGGGCTTATCCCTCCAGCATGGGGTAGCATTTCTCAAGACTCATATGGACATCCAGACGTGTTAAGAGATCCAATTAATACAAGAGGATGAGGTTGCTAGCATGCCTCATATTTTCAGTTTTCCAGAAAACATAGGTGTCATGAGATCAGACAATAAAGCTATCAATGAAATGATTAAATCTCCCTTGATGGTCCCCAAGCCTTGTGTGACCATAGAGCAGGAGTGCTTTTAGTATGTACAGTGAAAAACTCAGAGGGCAAGAATGCAAAACCTGCAAATGGGTCCAGACAGCTGGCGTCAGGATGGAGGTTTGTGTGACTCAGTGCTCCCCTGGGGTACCTTTTGTTAAGAGGGAGAGCTGACTGACAGCCTCAGAGACCTCAGTTGCCACATTTCCAGCTAGGTTGCTGCAGCCCAAAGAGATTTATGACTGACAGCAGTCAGAAGAGTTGCACAAAAAAAGGCAGCAGAACATTATTATCACAGTTCTCATGACAGGCTCAGGTGTCTGGAACCTGATGAGCTAATGACACTGGGAAAGCATTAACTCTTGGCAGAGAGCTCTGGATATCAATGCTCTGGTTCAGAAAAAATTGTGCTCACACGAAATTGTTTACAACTGCCCTACAGGACAATCCATAGGTGCTACAGGACTGTGCTGTCTCTGCAGTCCAGTATTATTTGAATAATACTGCAGAACAGTATTATTTGACTGCTGTTTTGCACAACCTCAGCACAATTGAGATGGTGAAACCTTTCAGAGGTTGAAGTTCTGATGAGAAGAAATCTATATGAATGTTTCAATATTGCTTTAATTTGCAAGTTGTGTGTAATGAATGTATGGTATCTCCTGGCAAATAGTCTTTATTACTGAATTATCAAGCTGCATTCAGCGAAGGAATTCAGAGACAAGGAGCTTGGTTCAGCTGGAATAAAATAAACACACGCAATGAAGATCTTAATTTTTCTTTTTAGACCTTTTTTTTTTATGAACTATTCAGCTCAATTAAAAAAAATGGGTTGGGGAGCAGGGGAGGGTGGTTTATTTATTCTGTTTATAGCTTTTTTATTAAACTAATATTTTATTAGTTTTACAATCTCATTTCTGAGAAGTGTAACCTATGTAATCCAAGAAGCACATTCATCTGTTCCCCACATCACCTAATGAACAACACATTTAAAGACAGCAGAAAACAAAACTCAAAGGCCATGAGTACACCAGGAACCCTGGAGACTATTCCTGTCTGAATGTAGGGTACACATATGTGTGTTTTTGCAGAAAAGGGATTATTATGTGCTCACCATGCCCATCCTGCCAGACAGACAAAGTTTTCATTTTAGATCAATGACTAGCACAGTTCTCTTCACTGGCCACTCAACCTCTTCATGTCAAGGCTTTCAATCTGCCTAATGTGATAATGACAAAATTTTAGAAGTAGGTTTTCTACCACCCTCATAAAATTAAATGTATTTAATTTGTCAGATAGCTATAAATCTTATTCAAAATGAAAATATTCATCTTAACATCAGTCCTATTCACAGAAGAAGTGCATTTGCTGAGGTAATCCCACACTGAATACACAGCTGGATGTACAGCTACTGAGAGGCTATTTGCCGTCAGGAGTATAAATGTCTTCTTGACAGATTTACACAGAAGAAAACCCCCAAATTGATTGCTGAGTACTCTACACAGATGTTAAGATGCTCAGTTTAACTAGTCTTACTATTTTCAAAAGATAAATTAATAGACATATATGGTCTTTAAACAGGAGGTAAATATTGTGATTTTGTCAAGGTGACCACGTTACTCTTCATACAGGACTTCCAGCACAAAGAATTTCAGAAGCAAACCATTTAGTTCTTAATGAGACAATGGTTTCAAAGTGTTTTCAAGTCTCTTTGTTCCTTGCAAAAAATAAAGCCTACAGAGGTAGGAAAAAGTATTTGCTAATCAAGCAAGTACATAGATGGCCTGATAGACACATAATGTTGCTGTCTTGTATCTGGCCATTCCTCAAACACAGATCTTTAAAGCTGTAACTAAAAGACTTGACTACTGTCAAGGGATGCCAGCTTCTTATTAAAGAATGGGGCTAGCTAATTCTGAAGCTCAGAGAAATTAAGAGAAGGATTACTTTTTGTGCTTATTATACTTCTTATTAGGTCATGAGTAAGACTGGTATTAAGTAAAAGATGAGAGCAAAATTCTATCCATCCTTGAGAGGAGTTATTCAGAATTGTAACTGAGCCAGTTCAGATGAGGACATTTTCCCTGTTGTTATTCTGTCCTTAACACCAGGCCTCATTCCCATATGAAAATTTTGTAAAAGATATCTAAAGATCCCTCTTTGGAAGAGTGCTGTCTACCTGCTGTCCTTGAATACACCTGTAATGACCTATTGCCTTGCCATATAGGTGAAATAAATTACACATAAAAACTGTATTTCCCTCATGCACCAGTTTGCATTTCCTGTCTAATCTTAAAAAATCAAGGTTGAGCAGATTTTTCCATGAAAGAACCTGATATTTCTGTAAAAGGGAATTGCTACCTGTTTGTTCTGAAATCATTGTGGCCATTACTTAGCTAAGGGTCCCAGTGGAATAAAGTCTCTGGTTCACAAATCTTTTGCAGGGAATTCAGCTGGTTAGAGGAAGCACCATGGTTATGACATGTTTTAAAGTTTGCCATCACATAAACCTTTCATACTTCAGACACAATGTGGGCAGCAAGCTAAGAGAAGGACTTAGAGACCTAGAGGGGATTTAGGCAGGCAATAATCAAAACTCTGTTAAAGCAAGATAGAAAAACACATGGGGATGTAGACAGTACAGTTGTATTTTAAAAATCTTGATCATATTCTGCCTTGTCAGGGCAAATGCAGTATAAATGCAGGCAAAAAGCCATCCAGGAAGCAGTGAAACTGTGTCTGCACTGGAAAAAGATTCTTTTTTTTTTCTAAAGAAAGTATATTTCACTTGTTTCATGGATAAACTTATATCTTATATCATAACTTTCTCTTATGTCAATACAGCTGAAAATAATCCTACTTGCAGTTTTTTCTTAGCAAGAGAAAAGCAAAAAAATCAATTAAAATATGGGAAATAACTACATTGACTATGTCAGTAAGTAAATCAAGAATCTTGCTTCTAAGATACTGCCATTTTATAATGGTTCTCAGCAACCACTTAGTGATTACTTTGTATCATAAGTTGACTTCCCCTGTTCTAGAAATGCCACTACAAGTTAGCACCATGCAGTACTATAAAAAAGCTTAAAAGATAGATATAAATATTATCATAACTTATTTTCAGACAACTTTAAGACGTAATAATTTTGAGGTTTGATCTGTCACATTCGTTTTCTGGCTTGAAAAATATTTTTATTCAAATTCATACCATCAGATGCAACGCTAAATGTGGTGACCCATGCAGACTTTCCTCAGTCAGAATAATGTAAGGAATGCTTTTCAAAATAAAGTTTGTGACATTTTTTGCCTTTAATGTAGAGCAACTGCAACTTATTTTGTTCAATAATCATTTTGAATAATCTTTTAGATGATTCTTTCCATAACTTTAAATAGCTCTTATTTGTGTGTATTTCATATACTTTGAGTAGTGTGTTGTAGCCTGTGTATTTTGAATACTTTGATGAGGAAATACTGAACTTCTAGCATTACAAAAAAACTTTTGGAATTGAGGTTTCTCATTCATTTTACAGCATTTCTCTTTTGGCCTGTGCTTTTGCTTATTCTATAAGAGGTGACTGTGGGGTTCTGAAATAATGTAATACAAAATAGGCAAAAAATAAAAAGCTTGATTATGCATGTTTGGTAATAGAAAATAAATTTGTTTTACAGTGGCATACACACTACAGGCAGAAACTGTGTGTTTGATATTCTTTAATTCCAGTATATATTACAGATTACTGACAGCTTTGATCGTGATGAAGCCTTGGTGTGAGGAAATCCCACTGAAGTTAATAGGAGTTTTAGATATTTATTAAGTAGGGCTCTAAAAGCAGCATGTAAAAGGGCAGAGATTAAAGGGGGGAAAATGATGCAAACTGAATGAAAAGTGAACAGAAAACAGCAGTTAAAAATGATGCTCTGAACAACTGAAATACACCTTCCATAACAGGGTATCTAAACTTGTAATTTAAACTTGAAATGAGCAATTTCCCAGTCCCATAAGTACAAGAAAAGGAAAGAAGTCACTTTACTTGTTTATTTTAAAGAAATACTGAATAAAATATAGTGACAATATTTATAACTCAAATTAACTACTAACCATTAGGTTGACCCAACAACAGATAAGAACAGATCATAGCTTTAAGTGGCTTCCATGTATATATATCCTAAAGTGAGGCATTTACTGTTAACATGGCCTGTATGTTCAGGCTGAACTTAGTCTGTGAGGAACAATAACACCAAGAAAATCAATCTCTGTAGGAGACTGGAAAGGGTTTCCATGAAACCTCCAAACATCTCTTTTTCAACACTGTATTTGCAGATGCAGAGTACTCAAGGAAGTTTACCCAGCTTACCTAACAGCAGCTTTGGACTCTATTTCAGCTTGAATAGAAGCAAGTAGTTCCTCTACAATAGTAAATCATATATTCTTTCCGCCATACCAGTTTTATCATGGAGAAAACATACTGTAGGACTACAAAGTCATAGTGCACATTGAACACAGATTATTAACATCTATTCTACTAAATCAAATGTGAAAATAACCTTGTAGCAACATTGGAGGTTAATATAGCTATCAGGTAAACTCAGAATAAGAACACAGATAATTTTGTGAAAGAGAATAGCAGCTGCAATTAGGAAGGTATCCATTGTTTATGCTGCAAAGGAAACTTCCCACCTCTTACAATTCTCAGATTTCTTGGTCTTTAATTTCTTTTCCTCTGGAAAATATTGATCTTGGCCATCTCAAGGGTTCACCTAAGGTAACATACAATTGTTCAAGATTCCACTCAATGTCACTTTATATGCCATGCCTGTTTTAAGCAAACATACAACTAAGCAGAAGTGATGGTGTGGTGTCTAATTTCAGCACAAGAAAGTACTACGAAGCTAAAAATTTAAATTACACCTCCCACACCCTACCAATAACAGCCTTACTCAATGTAATTTGAGTCTTTTTTTAATCAGGACTATGACAGGAACCAGGAAGCTCATGGTCCTGTTGTCTGACTCAGAAGTGCACAGATGTTTTCAGAGTGTGAAGCTAAAATTAGGACCATTTACTTCATTAGGCAGTCTCATCATATAATGAGTAGAGAATATTTTTATTCATGAAAAAATCAAGGGATCCCACTGCCCAGCTGCCTTGATTTACCTTTCACCTCTTTAGTCAAGTTGGAATGGGCTGAAGTAAGTGTCTGAACATCTTACTTAAGAGAAAAAGTCAATGGGTGCTTTTGACCACAAAAGAAGTAGAGATCTGTATACATCATAAAAAGTTGTTGATATTGGTCTCTATTCCTAATTCCTCCATTTGAGAAAGGCAACCAATGCTCACACTATTTTGATATGAAGGGTACTGTTAAGAAGTTTGGTCTTTCTTGTCTGGGCATTCTTTAATCAGCATTAGCAGAAACAAGTTTTTCTCCTTTGGCAGCAAGAGGTGCATATAGGTAGCCTGAGAAATAGTTCTTTTTCTTGCCTTCATCAGGTGCAAGGTTGCAAGAAAGATATCCCCAAACAATTCAGACCACACCCAACTTTATATTCTTCCAAATTAACATCCCACAGCTGTTTAATCTTTCTCCATTGTCCCAAGTTTTGTTATTTATTTGATATTTATGGTTGCCCCACTATCTTCTGCATTAATCAGCATTGATATTATTGAGCTGTTTTCTTAAATCTTTTGTTATCTACAATGCTTCTTATTTATTTTCTCATGTAGATATTGATCTAACAGATAATTTTACTCTGCATTAGTGATTTACACTGAACCTGCCAAGTATATGCCCTGTGCCCTTTCCCTGTGGTCAGAGCCCTGGACATTTCATCTGGTGGCTTTCTTAAATCATAGTGGACTGAGTCTACCATCATGCATGATTTAAAAAAAAAAAGCAAAACAAAAAAAAGGTGTAAAGACAGTTTTGCCATCTCTTAATAAAAGTCACTTCTATAGCATAGTGCCTGTGTCTAGTGAGGCCTTGGGTGTGGCCTGACAGACACAAAGCTTGAAGGCCACCCTGAGTAGCAACAGCCTCATAGTTCAAAATTACACAGTATTATTTATAATAGTAAACAGAAATATCCCTGAAATGTGAGCTGGACCTGAGGACTTTAGGCAAAATACTAGCTGGATTGGAACAAGGCTTTCCAGAGAGAAAACTTTCTAGAATATTCATGTTCTATTGCTAAGAAATGATCCTGATAATGCTTAATGTACTAGAATAGACACAGGTCCAAGGGATGCTTTAGAAATTAAACTTGTTTTCCTCTGTCATTCCCTCTGGTACTTTCCCTTCTATGATTTCCCCTCAGCAAAATCAAGATTTGGAGTGTAGAATGACAGTGGAAAGCATGATCTCAGTAAAGTAAAAGCAATGGAAAGGAAGAGCTTTCATAGTAGAACTTGTAATTGGAATACTCCTCTGTTTATCAGGGATCAGGGAAACAAGAAAGTGGTATAGCTTGTGTGGGCATAGAGCTGTCGAGTACTCACCTCAAGTCTTGTGTACTGTTTTGGGTGCTAGAATTTAAGAAAAATATAAAGCTGTTAGAGAGTGTCCAAAGGAAGGCCATGAGAATGGTGGATGGTTTAGAGGTGAAGCCATGTGAGAAGCAGCTGAGGTCATTTGGTCTGTTCAGCCTGGAGAAGAGGAGACTGAGGGGAGACCTCATGGCAACCTACATCTTGGTCATAAGAGGGAGTGGAGGGGCAGACACTGTTCTCTTCTCTGGTGACAGGACCAGAAGAAATACCATGAAGCTGTGTCAGGGCACATTTAACTTAGATATTAGGAAAAGTTTCTTCACTCAGAGGGTGGCTGGCCACTGAAACAGGCTCCTTAGGGAAGTGGCAACAGCACCAGACTGGCAGTGTTCAAGAAGCATTTGGGCAATGTTCACAGGCACATTTTTGGGCGGTCCTGTGCAGGGCCAGTAATTGGACTTATGGTCCTTGTGGGTCCCTTCCAACTCAGGATATTCTATGATTCTATGGTCAAGATAATAGCAATATACTATATAAAAAAATGTGGTCAGGAAATTTTCAAATGCGTCAGAAAATAGAATGTTATTTAACCCTAGCAAAAACCTCACCAGAATCTGCTTTCAAACCATGGTTTTCTTCAACTGCTGCTGTCTTCTACAAATTATCTTTTGACATAGCATTTTATCTCTTTAGTTTTCAAATAATAAGACATGGGTTGACCACATGTAGCAAATAAATCTTGAGAAATCAGTATAAACATATATACACAGCATAAATAGCAATAGCAATATTAACAAAACATTCATGGGAAAAGGAAAGGAAAACCATTCCCTTTCTGCTACTGACAACTGTGAAACAAAAAAGGATTCAGAGTTCTGTTGTAGTTGTCACCATATTTAGGACTGCTATTTTACTTCCAATTTAAAGACAATGCTCTCCTTTTGTGTACCTTTTTATTTCTGGGATGATAAAATCACTTTTCACTTAGGACAGTTATCGAGACTGAGATATTGCTTTCTATTTTCCTTGTAAAACACAATTTTCCTTTTGCAGGTACTTGATCACTTTACAAAGCCATGATCTTGGACAGTAACATCAGCAATAATTCTGCATCTGGACAAAATGGTTTGTCAGTTGCACTAATAGACCTGCTGCCCATTTCGTGAAACTCCTATTTGTTTTTATCAGTGATGGAAGCAATGATTCAGGTGATGAGAAGGAAGTTATTGTAACAGCTTGATACTGACAGAAATATTGTAATTCTAGTAACTGTACTTTCACATTTCAAAGCAGGTAAAAACAAGCAAAGGTGGCATAGAAATAGTCTATTATATTCAGTGGGTTTGTAAAGAAAAAGAAATCTGTACTCTCTAGTGTAAATCAAATAAAATAAAATAATGCAGCTAGCTTTGGTTTTAGATGTCACTTAGTAGATCAAAGTTTCCAGCAAACAGTCAGTTGCACTGACTAAATTATTTGAGAGTGATGACTATGGCCTTGTTGAAAAGGAAATAAGAAGTTCAGTAGTAATGACTTTAAGGTGATGATGTTTTTCATTTTTACTGTCTCTGCCTCTTAAATAAGCTTCAACAAACACGTTATGAAGGTGTTGTGCACACAAAGTGTGAAATCTTTCTACAAGATACCAAGTATTTTCCTGTGTCAATTTGGAAATTCCATGATGTATAACATTTATAAAAAGTTTCTCCTTCACAGACATAAATTTTATACTAAAAATGTTGCCTGAGAAATGGAAATTAGAAGTTTCAATGAAGTTTAGAACTAATTCAAATTTACCAGCATTTTTATGTGTATATCATCAAATGAAAATACTGCAGACTCTTGTTTAGATCAAAGCACCCCTAAAGGCTTACCCAGCTGCAAAACCAGTCTCAGCACAAGTCATGTTCAGAATATGGCAAAAATATTTCACCTGGATTCTAGTATTTGCGTGAATATTAGTTTGATCCTAATTGATGCAGGGAAGTGACTGATTTTTTTTTCCAAGACGACTAGAATGCCTGCAATTTTTTATAGTATTTCACAGTTCAAACTTTAAGGCAAGCCTGGAACATTTTTTTGCCAAAAAGTAGTGATTCTTATTTTCTCTTCACCGACAAGTAACTTACTTGAAAAGATGTTTCGAGTGGCAACAATTCCACATACTGTACCCTAATGGATCTCAGAAATAATATTTTAGCCATGCTAAATGCCTTATACATTAGAGATTTTCGTTTTTCTCACCATCAGACCTTCAAACTGAAGAGAACTCCTAAATCTTATGATCAGCAGTATATGATCAGAATAGAAAGGTAGATTTCAGCATTTTTCCCACAGTATTGTTTAATGTTGTGCTCAGGGTTCACTTAACACAATTTCAAACATAGTTGATATTTTCTTCTTAAGCCTTCAAGTAAAATTCTTAATGCAAGAAATTTCTGATAGTCAAAACACTAATCTTGATATGTGCTCCAATTCCTCTCCTGCCAGGTCTCCCAATTTATTATAGACAAGAGATATAATGACATTTTTTGCAAAGGATGCTAAATGAGACAGTACATGTACCATAACATTTCCAGATTTTTCCCTTTAATCAGTATCTCTTCAGCACCCAGCAGAACTTCAACAGTGTCCTCAGCAATTAACATGCTCTTTGCTTCCTTCACAGGAGAATAAGTTTCCTCATCTATATCAGTGGTCTGAGTCATTTGATATGAATTCAAATCATCTCCAGTTGTCTCATTCTGCTTCAGGTCTCTGCAATTTTACTTTATACATTTGAGTTTCTTCACAGGAATCCAAATCTGAAAATAACAATGTGAACACATTTCCACTGAGTCAAAACTTTATGTGGGTGTGAAGTACCATAAATCCTTTGTTAGGCACAGAGCACACATGAGCAATTTGACACTCGTGACACCCACAGGAGCTACTAGAGCAAACCATTCAGCTGATCTGAGGACTGTACAGAGAAAGAAGTGCTGAGAGTAGCTTTCCATTTACCCTCCAGTGCCAGACATCTACAAATTCACTTCTTGGACAATCCTGACCTTACAGCTGCTTGTATCTCTCTAGATATTTTGCATCTTTAAATCATATTCCTGCTTTACTTTGTCTTCTCTGCATTGTATTTCCACCCAGTCTTTTTATTTTTCTATGTATTATCTTTGTATTTCACCTTTCCTTTTTTTTCCGACTAACCCAAAGTGACCCCAGCCACTAGACTAATACTTACTAGCTACTAAAAGGACACTTGGGAGATGCAACAACTTTGTTGTTCATAGAAATGTGCAGAGTGCAATCTTTTATCTCAGAAAGCAGTTCTTGGGAAACAGGTAATTTCCTCCTTGCTGTTGGACATTTCAGAATCAGCTAAAACTTTTGAATTCAAGTAAATTACAAGCTTGGTTTGAAAATTCAAGACAATCCCCATACAGAAGTAATGTGACTAACTGTTCTCTGATTAGCTGGCCCAGGAGTTAACACAATACAAATACATGTGACACAATACAGATATATTAATCACCTCCTACAGAGAGTACCTGTATTCATCTTACTGCAAAATAACAGAATGCAGTTATTTTTATTTCTTGCATTGGCTGTCTAGAAGCATTAAATAAGAAGTTTTGTGACCAGTTTGGGTAGTGTGATAATCACTTCAGCAATACTTTAACTTAACATTTTAAAATTACTCATGCCCAGTCTCTCTAAGTTTCATTTTTCTTGCATTTCACTTCAAAAAAAATTCTATTCACATGCTTTTGTCTAAAGTTCGCTTTTCTGTCATCTAAAACCAATTAATTTACCTCTGTTTAAATAAGCAATAGTTAAATATGTAAACAGCAGGCTTTTTAATGATTTTATCTGTAAATATTGCCCTTAGGTTTTCCAGCTCTCTCGTTTCAAAAATTTATTTTCTTGCAACTAGACAGAGACTAAAAAAATCATTTTCATTCTGAATGAATTGTTTTCTTACAAGCAGGTCTTTTCAATATATTTTCAAAGTGTTTCAACCATTTTGAGACCAGAGAAAAATCTCTCATATAAATGTAGAGAAATATTTTATTAAAAATATATATTTGAAAGAATTTTAAAAATGAAGGATTTTTTACTCATCTTGCTCATCTTAACTGAAATAAAAATAAATTTTAAACTTTTTAAAATTTATGTTTTCTGTACTGTCTTCCTGCATATTCCTAGCAATTTAATGACCAATGCACACCGGTGATCTCAGAAAAATGTAAGCATTACCAAATGTGCATTTAGTGCTCTTCAAAATTACATATATACTAATTTTAAAACCCAAAGAAGTTGAAGTTTTTATGCAAATTTTTTGTAAAGAAGAAATAATAAATATTCAGCATATTTAGAAAGGCTATAGATATTTCTGGTGCATATACAGAAATATCAGTGATCAGATCATGCTGTTAAACACTCATTCGTCAGCTATGATATTTCCTGCAATTTTGTGTATAAACAAACTCCAGATCCAGATATAAAATCCATTAAAACACCACTCTGAAGTCCTCTGCCTATTCAGTGGCCACACTGTCTTGAGGCAGCCTAGAATCTGATCTTAACCTCTATATACTTGGACTCTTTGAGTTTGTTCATGTTTGTCAAGACTAATGTATTGAAAGAAGTTTTGAGATGCTCAGCCTTCATTTCAGACCAGAGCAGCACAAAAGGCTAATTTGATTGTTGCTTCCCAAAACTTGTTCAAAGAAGTGCAACCTGTCTGGCAGAACAGTCTGTCTATATCCTCTTGCAGGAACTGATAGTGATTGAATGGTGATTTATTCAAGTTAGTAATACAAACTCTATTCTTTCTCTCTTCTCAACGTATTATTCATATTCTTACATGATTAAAAACAGGAAGAGAATGGTGTACATATTTTCTTTCTTTCAAGTTAATTTTCTCACTAGTATTCTGTTTTCCATTTGCTGCTTTTAAGAAAACATAGTTTTAGTCATCTCTTCACTTGTGCAAAACTTTTGGCCTTCCTGTTCATTTTTTTGTTCCTAATTTGATGATTTTTAAATTAGAATAACACTTTTTGAAATCAAAGAGGATGGGAATTTTGCTTAGAGGTACTTATCAATCATTATTGCATCAGTTCTTACAACCGTGCATGATAGTTTACAAACGACCCATGATAATTTACAACAGTTTTTTAAAAGTCAGGAATTAAAATAAATTAGTGTTTTAAATAGTTGTTCCTTTAATTGCGAAAACTCCTGTTTTTTTTACTTCTTGGTGCTGCTAATTAACACATCTGGAAGAGATCAATTTGTATTTTCTTATAAAATTTGCTTTTTATTTTGTCAAAAATACTTATAACTTCTAAGAGAGAAAAAAAATCTTAGTTCAATAATCGTTTTTCCAAGTTAATAAAAATCATAGCATTATAAAACAAAATCATAATCTCAGTCAATTTTATATGCACCGGGAAGATTGTGGGGGTGGTTATATGACTTTGCAATTGAAGCAATGGGAGACGGATCAACTGACTAAACTGTTTATCGAAGACAAAAGTCAATGCAAAAAAAAAAAAAAAAGTCATGTTAGAGATTAACAATGTGCAAAAAAGAGAAAATACATCCCTAACTAAACAAATTGTAGGTGATGCATAAATATGTGTGCAAATATTGATGAACTAACTAGGGATCTGTGTAAAATTATACGGATTATAGACATCTGTCAAAAAACCCAATACAGCATCCAAATACAAACCACAAAAAAAATTATATATATTGTATAATAGAGAAAATGAAGTTGTCTCAAACTCAAGAAGAGTTTAACCAGTATATCCTTTATTTTGCCTTAAGCTTTCATTGATAAGACAGTATGCTTATTTGTATAAAACAAACTATTATTTTCCTGTGTGTTTCAAAATTATTTTTTGTTGTATTTATCAATCTAGAATGCAAAAGAAAAAGCTGAGTTCAAAAAAAAGATGACCAAAACTAAGTCTTTGAGTTGTCCAGCTGTGCAGTCCTTAATTGTCCTGGCAGTTATAGGAAGTTACCAGAATTTCCAACAAGATGGCCTAATTGTCAAAACGAGAAGAAAAAGAGAGCACTTCAATTGGTATACCTGTGAGAAGATATACTGATATTTATAAATTCAGCAGAAAATAAACCTGGGGCAAATCAGTCCTTCAGACTCTCAATAATGCTAGGAGAAGAAACTCTTTTTAAATGCATAACTTGGTTTTATTTTAAAAGAATAGCCTTAAAGTGCAACTTGGTAGATTGAAAGTCAGCAATTGGCAAAATTTTCTCAAATTCTACCCACAGACTGAAGTAAATGTTTCTTCCTGTTAATCCTCTCCTCTTCTCTTAGGTCCCAAGTATTGCTTGGACCACAAATTAGGTCCTTATGCAGGTCAATTTAACACTTTAGCTATACTCTAATGAGATAATGTTTCCTGGTTCTATTTTACTTTTTCCTGCTATCATGAAGAGGAAGAAGAGACTTCCACAAGCCATGTCTGGTAAAGATAGAGTAGCCTCTGTCCATGACTTGACATCTTTGAGAGGCAACCCCTTGCAAGTGCAGCAGCCACAAAAGGATCTTTGTACTCTCAAAGAAGTTCCATTAATGAAACTTTTTTCTTGTTAGCTACATCCATCATTCAAGATGATACCTGATGCTTATTGTTTAGTTCCACTTAATTGTGTAGTTTTCAGTAAATATTATGTAATTGAACTGAAAATGGTTGGAAATAAATTAATTTTCACAGAGTCACAGGGATCATTGAGTCCAACTCTGAAGTGAATGATCTGTATATGGACTGAACCTGCGATCTTGCTATTATTAGCACCATGCTCAACCAGTTGAGCTGATCTCATTGCCCAAAGAATGCATATTGGAAAAAAATGCAAAATGGGGAAAAAAAATGTAAAAATGTCTGGGTCTTTTCAAGCACAATCAGAGGAAGATAGGAATGGTAAGAAGTTATTTTCATGAAGTAGTGTTAAGTACCAAATTTCTCAGTCTGCATTAATTTGTTTTGGTTCAGGGCACTGGCTGCATTCACAGTTACCGAATGTTGGTTGCATAGCCTGGTTTATGTCTTGAGATAATTTAAAGTGGAAGTTTCTTGCTTAGAAGTATTAATGTAAAACTATTTTGTACATATCTAAAAAAATAACTTTTTCATTCTGGTTATTCATATAGGGCATTAGAAATTTGCAATGGATTGGTGATAAAACAATATACAGGCTAATCAAATCATGTCAATTCTTCACCTTTACTGGAGGCAAAGAACACCTTTGGGATCTTGATGTCAGATATAAAGAAGAAAGCTGGAATTGTCAACGTGAATCTGTTAAACCTGCAGTAAATTTGTATTTTGAAGCAGACTTACTGTAAACAGAAAAATACTTCAAGCTAATGAAGGAAATTCAGAGAAAAAATGCAGATAGGGATGTCAAAGCGGAGGGAGAGGAATACCGAATAACATGACTTGCTAAGTTCCATTTATTGGGTGGACCACATGAGGGCTGCTGGGGGAAAGGTGATCATCTTCTCAAACTCATGCTCACACATGCATACACAGCATCATCTGAGCCATCAAATGAACCATATCATGGTTTGTTCTCCTTTGAGATAGTAAAGTAGAGGTGAGGGAGGCAGAATGCTGTTCTGAACACAGGGCAATGGTTCAGCCCAGCAGCATGGTCATGGTCCCACCTTGAGCATTCCGTGTTTAGGCTGTGACAAATAGCCCTGTGGCAATGTTTTGATCTCTGCCAGGTGTCGAAGTCCAGGGCATCCCTTTGGATGACCTGGGACCCAAGGAAGAGAGTTTGAACCCTGGACAGGGGGGTGTGAAGCCGGTCCAGGAGGGTTGGAGACCTTGGCACACAGCCTGGAAAGACACCGAGTTTGATTTTAGTCCATGGGAAAAGCTTCCAACACTAAGAGAGGAATTACAAACCTCGAGGGTGTGAAAATAGTACCTTAGCACAGCAAGGGGTGAAAAATTTTGTATTTTTAGGATTCTTAGCATAGAGGGAAATGGGGGACAAGATGGAGGGTTTAGGGTGTTGCCCTGGGTTCTTTTCCTTCTTCCTGGTCCTCCATCTTCTGAGGTGGAGATGACCCAAAGTAGTTTGAGGGGATTGGGTTAAGGTAGAAGTGACCTTTCTAGTATAGGCACTAGACATTGGCACAAAATAGTAAAAAATGGACATGTAGTTATCTGTATAACAGTAGAGCAACGCCCCATCGGGGGGCAGTCGCCTCGTGTCCCAGCCGCTGTCCGGACCTCGGCTGGGTGCAGAGAGAATTCTGAGATATCACATAATAAACAACACGAGAAACCTAAAAACAAGGCCTTGAAGACTCCACTTTTTTCACAGGATGCGGCTCAGGGCTTTTAGAGGGCCAATGACTCTTAACAGCGGGAATCTTGGGTGAGAAACCAAACCCGAGAGCCAGGAGTGGGACACTACAGCCAGACCTGTCAATCAGCTCCATCCTTAATGAAATCACAACTTGCATTTTCAGGTATTATAAATGTTGCAGTTTTTGATTTCTAGCTTGTGTTGAGGCTCATTGCATTGAATTTGTGATTGTAAACTAAAAGCAAGCAAACTATTTCAAAGGACATACCCCTATAATCTCTATAAATGGTATATAAAATATAAGTCTTTTGATGTGGGAGGTAAAACAACAAGCAGAACTGGTGAAAATATCACAGAATAATAGAATGGACAAGGCTGGAGGGGACCACTGGAGGACACTTGGTCCAAGCTCACTGCTCAAATAGTGTCCCATGTTAGTTTGGATTGTGTTCTGATGTCTCTTGAATATCTCAAGGGAAGGAGACTCCAGAGGCTCTCAGGGCAGCCAGTTCTAGTGCTCAGTCATCTGCACAGTAAAGAAATTCTTCCTCATATCCAGGTGGAGTTTCCTGTGCGTGTTTTTGCCCATTGCCTCTTGTCCTATTGCTTGGCACCACCGAGAAGAGCCCGTCCTCTTAACACCCTCTCTTCAGATACTTACAGATGTTTTTGAGGTGCCCTCTCAATAGTCCCTTCTCAAGACTAAACAGGTCCAGGTCCCTCAGCTGTTCCTCATAAGAAAGATGTTCCAGTCCCTAAATCTGACTGTGACCTTCTGGGATCTGCCATTCAACCAGTTCTCAATCCACCTCACTGTTCACTCATCCAGTGCAGACTTTCTGGGTTTTTCTGTGAGGGCATTGTGAGCACATTGTGTTGGAAGCCTTGTTAAGATAGATGAGATCCACTGCCCTCCTCTCATCCATCCAGGTAATTTTTTTTCATTGTAAAAGGCAATCAGATTGATCAAGCATGATTTACCTTTAGAGGATCCATGCTGGCTACTCCTGATTACCTTCTTGTCATCTGTGTGCTTACATATGGTCTCCAGAATGAGGTGCTCTGTCACCTTTCTAAGGACTGAGGTGAGACTAGCTGGCCAATACTGCCCTGGGCCCTCTTTTTTGCCATTTTGAAGACTGGGGTGACATTTGCTTTCTTCTAGACCTCAGGCAAATTAGAAGTCATTACTCAAGTCAGTGAGTCCAGACATAGGAGGAAAAATGGAAACGTTTATGAGACAACGAGGCACCCTTTATAGGAACAATACTCATGTTTGTTACAAATTTTTTGTGTTATATATTGGGAGGGGTTATGTCAGTTTATGCTGTCTCAAACCAAAGCACCAAGTAAAAGTGTAAAAATTCATGTTCAGTAATGACTCTAGTGCTACCTTAAAGTAGGAAATGCTTTTGAGGAGAATGCTGGATATATATCTCACTGAGGTTGGAAAGTAAATCTTGTAAAAGTAACACACTACCTACTACTAATAAAGCCCTCAAAAATCAGCAACAATGACTAAAAGGGAAATACTTGCTATTGACTTACACTAAATAATCTAAAGAGTTTGGAAATAAACTCATCTTTGAGTCTTTCAAAACTTAAATTCAGGTTCATGCCATAATTTTTATTATTATTGAGTGATTTAGGCTTTCTGTTTGTAAATAGAACTAAGGGCAGAATTTAAGTTTGGGAGAAAATCATAGGTAACTGTCTTATTTTATGCTACATCTATCTGCTTTCTAATTTCTGCTATTTAGAATAATAGCAATATGGATCTCTAATCTCTGACAATCAACAGTAAAAGAGAGTAACAACAGGAGAACCACAGAGTATTTTTTTACTGTATGTGTACACATTTTCCTGCTAGAAGTATCTAAGGTATTTATGATTAAAATTAGATGATAAAATAGTTTCCTGACATAGGTCCTGAAATTATTTTGAGTTGATAATTTAAAAATTTCTTCTGAAAGCTTCCCATAGACTTTGATTCTAGCTCTGTTACTGGAGACTGTTCACACCATGTACAAATTTTAAGTGCTGATGTGAATTCTACATATTAAAATGTACATTTTAAGTGCTGATGTGAATAGGACTTGAAGTCTTATTGGTATTTTCTACATGGAGAACATTTGTAACAAAATCATAGGAACCTTTTCTGTAACTGAAATAGCATGCAGAATTTGAAGGAAAATTATGCTCCAAAAAGAGTGAAATTTAACCATTTCTTTGAAAGAAAATTAATTATCACATATGTTTCAAATTCTATAAAATACTTAGCTTCAAAGAGAATATTGAGTTCCTCCAGGTTAAATATTATCATTAGTATCATTAGATACTAAAATTCAGTGTAACTATCTCAATACTTCAGAAAAAAAATTCATATTCTAAATGAACAATATAAAATTATTTAAACCTGATGGAGAATACAAAAGTTAAATAAACAGCAAAGTCTTTGTATTTAAAGGAAAGGCTTAGAATTTTATTCACTCTGTAGCATTTAGAGCATATTTTTCATTCTTTCCCTACTTGCAAAAACATATCTAGATTTTGAACGTCTTTCTGATAAATGGGGTTTGTATGAAAATTTTATACGTATCATCATAAATTTAAACTAAAATAATTTAACAGACTATTCAGATGTATTGATTCCTGTAATCATGGCTGAAATGACATTACAAAATATATGTTGTTTTCCTTTTTCTTTTTTTTTTTGTTAAAATTGTTCTTACAGATTCAGTTTGGACTTCCCTTTTTTATTTTATAACCAGTATTAAATACCATTTCAAGAATATTTTTTCACACATTTGCTTGATACTCACCCCCTACAGATAGGGGGCTGATTTTGTAAAAGTGGCTTTTAAATTAGGTCGTCATCACAGAAAAAACTCTTCCACCTGAAGGGTGTTTAGGCTTGTCATAGCATGATTTCAGCCACTAGTTCTTACATTTTTCAGTATGATACCAATTGACAGTGTTTGTTACCTGTGTCTTTGCCTTTCAGCCTTGATAATATCCTGTTGCAACAGTGGACTTTTTTATTTTTTGTCTTTCAAAAAATAGAGATTCTCTGAAATGTAAACTCTTCTTACTTCCATATCTTACTGTATCTCATTGTTGCAGTTCTTGATAAGTTTTTTTGCTCTTTTTTTCACTGCACATATTAACTTCATTTTTCAGAATAAAAGTATTGAACCATTTAGGAAACCACCAAGACAACAAGCTGTTTCTGCTATGTTGCTACTATGTTTTTATTCTTATGTGAAAAATTACTGATAGAAATACAAGCACCAATTTAGCACTGTACATGGCCATATTCTTAAAAATAAACTTTTCTGAAGAAAATGATTTCTGGCATTAAAGTGCAACATTATAAACTGCCATCACTTCCATCTGTGTGGCAAAGTTGGGGTTTTTTTGGCATGGTTCAATTCTAAATTCTGAAGATCCCCATTTACTTTCACAGGCATGACAGATACAAGGGATATAAGTTTTGTTTTCAACAGTATGCCCTTTTCCTCCTGCCCTCATTCCTAACATGATTTCCACCACTGATTATCACAATAATGCAATTGTATACAGATAGTCAAGCATAAGATTGATATTATCTCATCTCGTATATGTGTTTCTGCATACATAAAATCAAATTCTTAATGAGATAGAAACTGTATTTGAAAAGATTTGAAATACCAAATTATTGACTTACTAACTTTTTGCCAAACGTTAAAAGTTTATTTGTTTATTTGTTTGGTTTCCTTTCATTTTGTGCCAACCAGTTGTCAATGTCCTGATGGTACTTAATTGCCCTGATCAGCTTCAGTCAGGACCCTCACCCATTCCCTGTGCCCATCATGCTGGTGGCTCCGTTTAAGTTCAGACCTGACCTTAGTTCCACCATACACAAAGGTAGATAGAGTAATTTTCTGCTGTCTTGATCCTTGGATGGATTTGAGTAAGTTCTTTGCCTGATAAACACTTGAAAAAGCACTAAAGGTACTTGGGGGGGCAGGGGCTAATTTTGTAAGATGTGAAAGAGGGTAATTTATATCAAGGTTTTTGTAGTGAAGAAAGAACTTTATTGCTTTTATTAATCTTTTAGCTTGAGAGCTTGAAATTTATTTTCTTCTACTCTGATTCCACTGTCTTGTCCTGAAGCCTTTATGTTTGAAGTTGTTAAATGGAAACATTTTTCTCTGGTGATTGTTTCTGAGAACTTTCCTAACTTTGCTTTTCTCATCTTCTATAATGTTGCTAGACTTAGTTAATAGTATAATAACTACTAGCTAATCGGTCATTTGAAATTCAATGGGAGTTTATAACTGGATTTTTAGCTGTAGCCAAGTGATACAGCTGGAAGAAAGAAAACTTTTATGGCTCCATATTAAGTTATATGGCTTTTGAAGAGTAGGATTCTTGGAAGCAATAGGGAGTGAATGTTCTTGGTAAATCCTGAATCTGAGTAAAATTGTCTTAACTGTAAAGGGTTCACTTTAAAAACATAAGTGAATTACAGCCCTGAGTGGGACATATGGATGTGTGTGGCAGCATGTGGGCAGTGACAGAAATCAGGTTTTCTGTTGGACTACCACAAATCTGTTTTGAGTAGTGCAATGCATGGGAAATGAACCAACCATACTCTTACCTGTACTCTGTCTTCCCCTCTTTTCAAAGACTCTTTCTAAGGAGCCGCGTGGGCTCAGCAGGGAGTGAATTTTCCTGTTCAGTTCTTTAGTCTGGTGACTAATGTATCATATTGTTGTGACTTGCATGTGGCTTACATGGGCCTACTTAGTCCTCCCACTATCTGTAAATTGTATTTAAAGGCTGATAGGTAATAGTATGCTCTTAACTAGAGTGTAACAGTGGTGATGTATAATATTGTACACACAGTACTCCAAGTAATAGATCATGTTTTTACTTTCTTAAATGTCCACACATTATAACTATATTGTATGAGTTTGTATTCCATGTGTTCAGCCAGCAGTTTTCACCCCCAGATGGCCATTGCTCATAAGGTTGTCTAATTGCCAGTAATGAATGACAATGAATGACACATTTATTCCAGTCAGATGTTTGTATCAGATGAGTCTCACATAATATTTGTTTCTGTTTTAAGGGTGTTTAATGTATGAGTACAGGTAAATGGAAAAGAGAATGGAAGAACTGATGTAAGGAGTAATTTCACTGGCTGGTTTAGTTGTCTAACATATGCAACCTGGTCTCTGTGGCCAACCCTGGTTCTTCATCAACAGGAAGGGCTTTTCCTGTTGTGTGCTCATGTCAATTGCAGATAATTGCAGCATCCTTACTGCCATTGATGACAGGTGCTCTGTGGCACTGTGAGGAGCCCATGTGTTTTGTAATTCCCAGTCTGGCTGGGACTAACATGAATACTCTTTGCATTTGGTGTCAAGCCTAATGAGATCAGCCACCTCTTTCCCTTGATGATCCTGCTCACTTACTGCCAAGCTGCCTCATTAAGCTGTTCATTGGCAACTTCTCCTTTGTCCCAGAAATCTCCCTCATCTCTCCGGCTATCTAGCTGGTGCTAGATTTTGGATGTCCAAGGAAGCCAATTGAACCTTGGGAATTAATGATACTAGTGAAAAGAAGCTATTCTAAATAGGGTGAAAATCAGAGTTTGTGATGACTGGAGTATACAAATTATATTTCTGAAGAAAGATGAGGTACATGTCTGAAAACCTACTTGGGCCAGACAGAGACCCTTTAAACATGCAGAAATTGTCTTTGCTCACCTTAGCTGGAAAGGTCATATATCTTAGTTTAGCAGTATTTAACCCAGTTATTTTTTTCAATAGGTAATAGTTGTACTCAGTATAACAGTATTGGGCAATATTATATTATTCAGGGAAAGAAAGTTTCAGATACAGTCTGTTTTAGAGTGATTCTGTTGAGTGGATGAAGAACTGTCTAGAAAGCCTTTTTAGTTGTGCTTGGTGGAGTAACAAGTGTTTCCTTTGAATGAAAGCTTGAAGGCAGTGTGATGTGAATATAAATATGAGAGGAAGTAATACGGTGCCATTCTGCTTACAAGGTCTCATTTACAACTGTGGTTGCTACAAACATGAAATAGGCCATGACCCTTTGGTTTGCTTTGTTGGCATTACAATCAAGCAACTGAATAACTTATTATAAGACTTCAATTTAAACAAAGCAAACCCACCTAAACTCAGGTCAGCAACTCAACATAAAGCAGCTCAAAAGCAGGTGTTCAGCACACCCTCTGTTTTCATTAACCAGAGGAGCAAAGGCTGTGCCAAGGTATCAGTGTAGACTTGTTGCAGTTTCATAGCTCACTTCCATGGAATACTGCAGGAACTTTGTGAACACTAGGTATGTCAAATATTTGTGTAAGCCATGTTTATAAAGATTTTTTCCTTTCACAATCACATGTGCATCAACTATCTCACCAAATGCCACAACAGAACCCAGAGCTGCCAACTTATATTTGCAATAATTGTGCAGCACCACAGCTAACCTCCAATACTGGGAGACCTGAGGAGGAGCTGTTAAATTCTGTAGACATATCAATTACACTGAATTTCATTCCATTACAGAACTGTAGTATTGCTTTAAAAAAGGTTGACTGAATTGGCTCTAGTAATATAAGTGTCTTGGTATGTTGTTAAAACCAAATTAAAATCTTGAAGCTAAGGGCCTGGATGACATTATGACAGTTTAGATGAAACTAACCATTGATTTTCAGGCACTTAAAGAATGCAACTGCAATTAGTTTGTACATGAAACCTTGCCTTGTGCCTCAAGACAGGTGCAGTACTAAAAATGTAGACATCCTCATTTTGGGGCACTGCATGTGCCATGATCTTCTGTATTGAACACAGTCAATCACTTGCATCAGCAGCATTTCCAGTTTTAAGACATTTAAGGAAAGCAAGTTTGGTTGTGGAATAACCAAAGCAAGCATGGGAGTGTTAGGTTTAGAAGGAAGTTTTGGGCAAAGTGTGTAGTTTGCCAAGCCTGAGAATGGACACAGGTAAAAGCATGACTTCTTTTGCCTTGGTTCTTTTAGATTGCAGACTATGTGTACCAAGTATTTTTCATTTTCACACCTAAATTCCTCAGATGGTAGACTACACCCAAAGCATGCCTTTTTCTATCATCTCTTCAGAAGGAGTTGTTTATGCTTACTAAAATGAAAGCTTTGACAAACAAACAAGAAAACAAAACAAGCAAAAAAACAAAAGAACTCAAAAAAGTAAAAAACAAAGGAACTCAAAAAAGTAAGAAAAATAAAAAGGTATTTATAGATGGCAAACTGGATTTGTGCATCATAGTTCCTCAGGCTGCACTGTAAGATGGCCTTTTCAGGGCCTACACTCCTGCACCACATTTAACTGTGGTTTGGTTTTGATTGTTTCTTCTGTTTTGTAAAATCAAGTCACTTCCTTAGTGGGAAAGCAAATGTGCCTTTACAATTGTCTGCTCTTATCCTTGCTAAAGCTCTTAGGCAGGAGATATTATATTTTATAAAAAAACATAAGGTCCTCTATGCTAGTTCTTGTTTTTGCTAAGTTTTAGTTAGTGGTGTCTCCAAGATCTGAATAGGAGTGAGCATCCTGACAATGTTACTGTTCTACTAAAGTCTGATTTTTCAGGCTCTCAGCTCAACTAGCCTGCCTTCTCACAAACTCTCAGAAACAAAATCTTGTGACATCGTGGGAGGAACTGGAATACTTGCTGCTGAAAATGTCACTATATGCCCTAACGTGTTTAAACACCAAGTCTTACTTTTCCTGTAGTAGCAACTTCCATGAGGTGCCATCTTTGTAACTCTAGGCTGACTCAACAGTTGTAGCTGTCAAAGGATAGAGACTGTGAATACAAATTCAAGGAAGTCCTGGTGTATAATCTAATTATATTATCCCTGTAGTCAAGCTGAGGTTTGTTTAGAACAAGCAGCTGGTTGCATTGTATCTGTACATCTTGAGCAAGGAGGAATGGTCAACAATACTCTATATTCTCCCTTGCTAAAGTGTATCCTTATGTATTATATGAAATAAAGCTTTGCTTTGCATTGAGCAATTTCAACTACACTATATTTCTTTCCATGAAACACTTGCATAAGAGCATGCAACAATGGAAAACAGTAAATATTTATCCTCAGTAATGAAGTTTCACTGCCATAGTATTTCTGTTGTGACCCAAAGTATTGCTTTATTTAGCATTCTATGTACAAATTACTTTAATTCTTGAACTACAACGTTTTGTCATCTTGAAGTAATCTTGACTCCTTCCAGCTCTGATGAATGAAAAACCTGTTCACAGAGCATCACAGAGCAGGCTGCATATGCAGCAACCTCAAACAATCAAACAAAGTTTACATGTCTGTGTCAGAACTTTTCAAACTCTTTTGTTAAAAGGAAGAAAACTGAGGCAGTGATGTGAAAGCGCACCAGGACCAGATCTATTTTTTATCTTTTGATTTTTACATTGGTGTGGTTCAATAGAGTGGGCTGAAAGAACCTCAGTGACTGACATTTGTTATACAATAGAATGGGATAAATGTATGCCTACAGCTACAATGCCTGTCACCTGCCATGTTTGGGTTGGGTTTCCTGACCTGGCAAGAATGTTACTGAGGACTGCAATGACAGTGATACCCCACTGTGCTAGCATGAACCTGGACAGTAACACAGATTGCCTACCATGTGAAAGCAATTTCCATCTGGTTTACGGTTCAAAATACTGTTTAAAGATACTGCAGCTTCCTGTTTTATCCAATACATAACATTTCCTAATGTCTGCTTAGGGAAAAAATATTAGGGTTTGTAATGATGAAGCCTTTCTTAGTGGCAAGAGATTCTCACTAACGTCTGGAGGACTGGACTTGAATTCAGGAAAGAGCTTTACTCGATTATCATTCCCAAAACCACCAGAAGAAAGAAGGGAAAAGTATATTGTCTTTTACACAGTAAAATTGCTTGGAATAAAGCAGGTTTTTCTTGTTGAAGAACACCAATGAATTTGGGACTTGCACTACATATGTTTCATCTAGAAATTTGCTGTCTTGTACATAGTGCAATCCTGTAGAGATGGGAAAAACCCCAATGTTTTTCCCTTATCAACAGAGCTGAAACACTTTATAATCTTACCAATAGTGAGTGAGTCCTCTGGAGAGTGCAGTCATAATTTTAATTAATTTAAAACTAAGTTACTTGATCTTTAAGATAAATTCTACTGATTCTCTAACACTTTGAAAATTCAGTCATTTATCAAGAATTGGGTGAAGTTGAGATGATATCCATCATTAATTAAATAACCTCCACCATCTTTTTATTTCAGAGTCCAAATTCTCTCATTATGATTTTTTTTTAGAACTTTATAGCCAATCTAACATAACATGCTTTTGATTGTGAACAGTTTCTAAATGAGAGAATTATTATTGCAATTCTTGTTCAGAAGACTCAATGCTGTATGCTTTTGTTCCCTGTTGTTTTCAATTTTCTTTATATTCCATTCTCAGCTGGCTAGTTCACTGCTTAATATTATTATTCCAGATATGTTCTCTGCCTCCTTGAAATTATTTGAAAACTTAAAATCCATGTTGAAATTCAGTTTAGCTTAATAAGTTAGTCTGATAACTGGCTGCTCATGAGCAGATCTGACCCTCTTGCCTTGGGGGTGGTGACAGCTGTCAGAGGTGCAAGCCAAGGGCTCATTCCCACTTCATCTATCTGTTTTTAATTTAATAGAAGTCTGCTAGAGAATCAGTTCAAATCACTGCTGCAACACAGTCATCCTCCCAAAACAGAAGGATTCTATCACTTGTGTAGCCCAACAATCCCATGAGACTGTGAACTGTTAACACAGCACTCTGGGAGTAAAAGTCTTTTCTTCTATACTTGTCTGAAGCAGATCAGGTGGATGGAAGGATCTGATTATTCCTTCTTACATTATGTTTAATCAAGAAAAGTTTTTTTAAGCACTAGAGAGCTTGAACTGGGGAAAAGGTATCTCATTTAGTTTTCAACCGTTACTTACAATGTTTATTCTACTTTGGATTGGTTAGGCTTCTTCATTAGACACTTTGCCTTTTGTCTGAGTTAAAAGCGTACTTTTTTGACCGATAAAATCAGTGTTCTTCCTATTCTGAAAATGCCTTCCACTTTCATTGGTGTCTTTTGCAGTAGGAACAGAAGGACTAAACAATCATACTGAATGTTGGTGTCTCTCATTCTAAATAGGGAGGTAGAGAGAACTTTAGCAGCAGTGCTACCAAATTATGAAACAGCAAAACTCTCTGTCTGTCTGACTATGCCAACTGTTCTGCAATCATGTTCAGAAGCATTTTGGAAGACTTTTGCATGTTCTTGGCTTATCTGGTAAGAGAAGCTGTCTTTCTGTTTATATATTAAGATTAGCTGTGTTCATTCCCTAGTGCAATGCACCGTGAGGCGTGAGCTTTAAAAAAGTACTGCTTGGGTACCAAAAGATGTCTGGTTGCAACAGCACGGAAATTTATGTCCTGATTTACTTTTCCCTTTGGCCAGTGCTTCCTAATGAAAGTCTTATAAATAATGTCAAACAAGCATTTAATTTCTCTTAGGGAGAAATCACTCTGAGTAGAGCAGCACTTGTGTAATAGAGCGCTGGAAAGCATTTGTCTTATAAATAAAATCCAAATGAACGTGTGCACATTCATTAGCTGAGATATGTAAAACACAATATGGCAATGCATCAGAATACAAGCAAGAATGGAAAACTATTAGATATTTCTTTTTCTTTTTTTTTCAGTAGGATTAACTGCACAAACAAAAGCTGTATTGTTTGTAGCTTCTGTTTTGCAACCAGGTCTATTGATGAAGAACCCTATAGATGAAGGAATCTTAAAGATCTTAAATATCTATTAATCCTCTGAGATAGTTTTTCACTTTCATTTGGGTCTTGTAGAATGGCAAAAAAAGACAAAGATGAACTAATTTTTTCTCCTGACACAAAACTCTAATTGTAAAATTGAAACAACATACTGAATACATATACATGCCTATAAATGTTGCAGAAATTCCAGAAATTTTATGAGCTGAGCAAAACTCAGTTATTATGAAATTAATAAGCACTTAAAATGAAACAACAGAATGAATTATTTCATGGTCTCCGTTTAACAGAACTATCAGACAAATTAGACTCGCTGTTTTTGGTTATTCCTCAATCATAATTATTCCTTAATTGTATTTATTATTATTCCTTAGTAATAATTAACTTTAGCCTAACATCAGGCATTTAATGTGAATTTTCTGTCCACTTTTCATGGGGTACATTTCTGAAGAAAAAAAAAGTTTATGCAATTTTGCTTAAAATAGTTTCCATGGCTGGTTACTTTATGATGAGCTTTCTAGTGAAAATCCTTAATTTAAGAGTGTTTTTCTTCCAATGTGCTTTTTATAATCAGTAATTCTTATCATTTGTTTTCACAAATATTGCCATATTGAGGAGAATTTTCTCTTTAAAAGACTTGGCAAACTTCTCTTAGAATCTACTGCCTTCCAAATAGTGCTTAAAAATATTCAATGAAGAAATTGAAGTAAAAGGAGCATATGGAAAACTTTCTGGTTTTTGCTGATGGCTCTTCTGTGGGTTTTTTTTTTTTTTTGTTTGTTTGTTTGTTTTGTTTTGGGTTTTTTTTTGCATTGGGAATGTGAGTCTGTATGGTAAAAATGTAAGTCTGTATAGTAAAAGTTAAGGACAACATAAAAGATATATATTTCTTGCCCTTGCTCAGTACAATTGGAAAGGTGTTCAGCTTTTTTTTTTTAATACCAGAAACACTGAACATGTGGGGAGAAATGTTACCTGATTCTAAATTTTATTTAAATTTTTCTTCATTTGCAGAAAAAAGAAAATTAGAGAAGCTTTCACAATAGGCTTTTAAAATGCTGTTGCAAAAACCTCTAGGGTTTTTTTTTTTTCTTTTTGTTTTTTAACCTTTAGTTGCTACGGAGTTCTGATGTGAAAACCAGGGAAGAATGAAATTTCTAGAGATGTTTTTGGAAGACAAAATTTTTGTATAATACTACATTGGAAGGAAGAGAAATTTGACTAATCTTGGTGTCAGAGTCCTATTGTTATATTTGGCCATGCAAGAGAATGTCATCACCTGTTCTGTCAAGCATGCTAAAGAAATAATATTTTTGAAAGAATACAACAAATGGCTGTAAATGTTCACATCTTAATTTACCTGGGTAGGTGGGAAGATGTTATCTGTGTAACCATTTGGCAATAGCTGATTCCAGCTAAATGCAGGTGAATTATTAAATTGTTATCTTGTCATTTTATCTTTTCACACAGTTGTCCTGAGGCTTATCTCAGGAATCTGATTTCTTGGCATCATATGTACCAATTTTTTTCTATGTTTTTATTTTTTTGTGAGTACATGTCTATAAACAACACTGAATGCCATTTTGATAGGTCACTACACCGCCAAATAATTTTCTTCAATACTTCCATTTCTTTTCCTGCATTTAAACAGTTATTCCTCTTGGGAAAAATATGGCTTTGGAACAGTGTTAGACTAAAAGATGAGATGTGAAGGCAGCTTATGGCCACCTGCTGTCAGACAGCATTACACTAACTACAGCTTCTCATTTCCTGTCATGATCACTTGCATCTGTTTTCTTCCCATTTTGGAAACTGAGATTGCTCTGCATGATGAAATACATAATAATCTGGTCAGCTCTGCCCCACATAGTACTGTTTGTTACAGCATGCTGACAAAATAAGGAATTGTAAAAGTTTATTTTTTAAATTTCATGCATATAAAAGTTTTCCTTTCATGAATAAACCTTCCTATCTCACCTTCAGTCTCACTTGATAATATTGAAGAGCATCAAAATTAATTTTCACAATATTCACCATATATTCCTCCTTGATCGAGAGGGCAGATGGGGAGTATATTCTAATTTGAAAAACACTTGGTGCTGGTCTTAGGAGTAAACATGTTTGTATATCCTATAAATACTCTTCCCTGAATTGGAGTAGAATACTGACTTAGAGGAGCTATTGACAAGCCTCCTCTTCCTATGACAAAGATGGGGGAGGTATCTTGCAAATAGTTTTGTCTGGCCTTGAATAATATGCCCTGCTGTGAACAATAAAATAAACGATGTTGTTCAACAAAATTCAATTTCCAGAAGCTGCTGTTTCTGTAGAAGGCTCTTGCTCTTGCTTTGTCTTCTGGAAGTGACATGAACACATTGATGCTCATGGGAGAACTTATGCTACAAGAGCTTGAAAAAGCTCTTCTGTTGTTTGCAGCAATGCTGAAAAATTGCACCTTCAGTTCAGAACACTCCTTCCAACTCCACATATGCATGTGTAAGCATAACCCTTCTCAGAAGAGTGTTTTCCTTTTTGTGAGTCCAGTTTAGCAAATACCACAAGAAAAGAAGAATTATGAAAGAAAAGACAAAGCCAATGAGAAGCCATTCTACTAGTAGTCTAATAGACGAAGAAAAAAAGCATAATTGAATTAAAAATAATGGCTTTTTGACCACTGTTGTCAAGAGTATTTAAAATTCTGTGTTGTCTGGCAATGGCTAACTAGCTAAAACTTACTAAAAATGAAGTAATTTTTTTATGTCTTAAAGTGTAATGCAAAAAACATTCACAAAATTTTGGTCTGTTACATCATGACACAGATGGTTTGAAAACAGATTTACCCCGAAGATTAAATTTATTCAGTTTCATTTAAATATTAACGTCTTTACCACTTACTGTAGTTTTTCTATGCTCTTTGTTTTATTGTAGCAGCATGCAAACTTTTGGTCTTCCTAAGGAGGTAGAAGGCAATTCTACTGCATCCTTATGGGGTTGGACCGACAAGGGCAATATGATTAGGAGCTGCTGGAGCATTAACTGGATTGCTAGACTACCTGTCAAATGCCCTACTAGTCTTTCCTTAGATCCATGACTAGGACTTCTAGATACTACAAGAATCCAAGTAATAGAGTTAAGTCCTGTTACAACAGCACCAGCTGTGTTTCTCTCTTGTACAGTTTCTAACTAAAAATCATTGGTGTCTAAATGTGAAAACACATACTTTATTGTCATACATGACATAATGAATGCTGTTACAATATATTAGTACAATAAACTTTGATTTTATGGTGAGGTTGAATGAGATGAACTTGAATGGTTAATTCTAAACTGAATTATTCCATGATTTAGAAAAGACAATGTTCCCTTGTGGCTCAGTAAGAGCTTATTCTTAATAAATATAGATAATAATGGCTCCACTCTGTTGCCTAAGCACTGTTATAGCTACAATTCAAACAAGGCTCAAAGGTAAAGTGCCAGATCAAATAGAAGCAATAAAAGTATTTCCCTTTAAAAATAAAAATCCTCTGTCATTTGTAGCATCAGTGTTGTGGGATGCCAGACTGAACAGATCTATACTCGTATGCCTGAAGTAAAGTGACAGGGCAATTATATTGTTTTCTCAGTGTGTATGAACTTGCATAGTGGTTGGAAGACAACATTACCATTGCCATTAGTTATTTAATCTTCACAGGTTTGGGTTTTGCTGTTCTGTACATGATATAATTATGTAGCCCCTGCAATATTCCCAGAAAATTCTAAACAAGAAGGTTTCCCTCTTTCTTTATCTTTCAAGATTTCTTTCAACCTGGTTCCTTTCAACTGATCATTCCATTTTTTATCAATACTCCTCAGAATATGCCTTTCTAACAATATAAATAATAGCATCACCCACACAGCTCTGCCATAAATAAATCCTTCTTATGCCCTAAAACTTATTTTTTTGTAAGGTGCACTCCAGACTGGCTAATCAAAGTGGCCATGCCTTTTAAATATTCATATATATGAAGGCCATAGACTATGCCAAAATCAAGCTTATTTTCTGCACAGGTCTTATGTACAGGGTTTCCAGTTCTGTAGAGTGAATACTGTATGCCCAGCCTTCTGTAGGGTTTTCATCTCCTTATGGAGACAGATTTTTTTGCAAGCCAGCTCCTTTTTCCTGGGCCCAAAACAAGTATTTCCCTTCAAAGATGGATAAACCTTCATGATGAAGTGCTGGGCTTCTGTTTCAATGATTTAGTTGGAGACAAAGAACCAGACTGATATGGATGAAGTAGACTTTCACATGATGGTCACGCAGGGCCTGGTTCTCTCTTTCTACAGTATAAAATTGTTAGGAGAGTGCTGATACCACAGTTTTGGTTATGGGAGTGTCTTTCCTGCAGGTAACCACATTCATTTGCCTTGTCACCATAGTGAAACATCCTTATTTCTCTGACCAGTGAGAGTGATACACTCTCCTATGTTTTTACTTCCCCTGCAGATACTAATATATGTCCATGAATATGACTTGTGAATACTCTTGTGACTCCAAATTTGACTGATACTGAAATGCATGAAATTGTCTCGTGCTCTCACTCTGAATCCTCCTGACTTTCAGAAGAATTTTTCAGCTACTAGGTTTAAGTAATTCTCATATTATAAGGGATTTAACCTACCAATATCTCTTTAAGATATTGAGATCCTTATTCCAGTTTTAGTCTGTTTCTAACGTAAAGTCAATCATTCCATTACAAGTTTCTGCCTCAGCTTCATAGAGCTCATTATCCATGAGGATTTACCTTCACTAGTCACCTGACTAGACAGAGTACCTTTAATAAGGCATCTTTTCTTCATGTTCTGCTTCTTATCTACAGAGTTTACCTGGCACAAGAGGTTAATATTTAGGTCCCTGAAATGAATCTACTTGCCCAGACTTCTCATAGTCAAATAAGACTAATGACATTAATTTGCATTATTTTTAATATTGCTTCTGAAAGAAATACTTATCAGGCAAATACTGAAGGAATAATGCCCAGTCTAGGACAGGCAATATAAATTATGAAAATGAGTTTGAACTGCTAATGGCTAGAGCTGTTATTTTAATTAGAGTTTTCAAACTAATTTTTAGTTAGTGTTGCTTTTTCTTCCTAATCTCTTTCTGCCCCTTTGACACCAGCACCACCACCTCTCATTTGTCAGGAATCAGTCTTGGAGCAGTGTCTTCCTTTTGAAAGAGGTTGCTTAGTCTAATTTGCCAAAAGGTATATTTATTACTATGCCATGAAAGGAAAACAGGGTGAAGTGAGTAGAAGTGATAAAAGCAGTGGAACTGCACTAGCAACTGTCTGAAACACTAGTTGTCAGTACCTGTAGGAGCTATTTACAGTATTAATAACTATTCACCCTATTTCATAAGTTGTGACAGCTTGAAATCTCTGTTATAGAAGAGAATTTTTTTAACTCCGTTATTCTGACTCTTTCAACAAAATTTCATTTTTTCCAAGTCAAAGTACTTGGCCTTCCAAAGGGAGGGAAAGTTTACCTGTGATATACCAGTAAAGCACTCTTTCATCTAGCTGCTCTTAAAATGGATCCCTAATTTCTGCTAGGCAGATTTGCATTCTTCTCTGTGAAACTCTCTGATTAATTTGCCAAGTTTAAGAAAGAGCTGTGAGAACAGTTAATCTTGTCTTCATCCCCAAAAATCTGACAGGTTCAATTTAAAATTATCTCCTGCCGTCCTGGTATCTGCTCATTATTAGTGCAGGATGTCCTCCTCTACCTAGAGACACAAACATTTCCATAAAGAAAACCAACACAGAGCTTTCATTAAGCACTGAATGCAACATCATGAAAACAAGTAAACCAACTAAGCATATTTGGTTTACATAGTGGAACTGCTTTATAAAAATAGATATAAGTCCATGATTTGTGAATCATGGTAGTGCCAGGCCAGCAACCAATGTCATTCCACTTGATCAAATTTCTGATTGTCAATTTTAATTTTAAACAATACAAATTGCTTTGAGGAATTGTTAAAAAGCACTAAATGATTACTTGAATTAATTGATTCTAAGTGATCAGATAATGTACTTCAAGATAGCTTAATCTGCTTCAAAATTGACAAATGACTACTGTGTACGACCATTTTTTAAGAATGAAAATATCTTTATTGCTAAAAATAATTATCAAACTTATCAATTAAAAGGTCTTATTTCTTTTTTCTATGATTTAAAATCCAAACTTAGTTATTCAAAAAGTTATTATTTTTTACACTGTCAAGATAAAAGTTATACAGCACTGCTTTCCAGCTACTTCTGCTAGGGAAATTCCTTCAATAATACATCTGTTTACTGTTTAATAGCAGGGTACTAGTATTGAGATATTAAAATAAAACATTCCATGAGTGCAGTTTTTCAGAGGTATTTTGCAATGGCATGTTATCATTCTGATGGAAGTCACTGCTGACATGTTTTACATTGTTGATGCTCCTCTCTTATTTTTTCTGCTGAAGAAAATCTCCTTGTACATCATATTTAATGCATAACTACCTTTTTCAGAAAAAGCTTGTTTGCTATTGTAGGCTTCATGCTCTTTTATCCAACAACTTCTATTTATGGAAACACTGGGTGATTTTCATTTTGAGTCATCAGGTAGTATAGATGTACTCTATGTAGTTCTCATGAAATTGCGTTCTGACTTAATGGTGTACAACAGCCTTTACTGCTTGCCTATCTAATACTCTTATTTATTGGATCAGTTACAGTATTTTCTCTCTCACTTCTGTTCTATTTCAGTATAAAAGATTTTGTTATTTTAAGAAGAGTTAGCTCAAAACTGTGAATTATAAGTATACAAAAATGTGCATGCTATGTAGGAACAGTAGTGAAGTGATGACAATTGGCCTTTCACAGAAGTAAGCTTAAAATACAATCCGTCAAATCTCAGCATGATGGTAGGTATGGCCCACATTTTGAAATCATAATCTGAGTTTAGCATCTCAGAATCTCCTTTCAGCCTTGTCACATCTCATTTTAAACAAGGAGCAATCAAGGATGCTATGACTTTTTCTCCTCTGAAGCCTGAAGAATCTGAAACTGTGTGAATGATCACATGAAGTAATCTACCCATAAGATGAGAATACTGAAAAGAATTTTCATCTGCAGGTGACAGGCAACTGATTAATAAGCTAGTACATTGGGCTTGGTCAGTGGTCTTAGATTAGCAAAGTTTAATTTCCTTTTCTAGAAGATAATCCAAACATCTTCTCAGAAAAATGCCCCAGAACATCTCAAAACACAATGTCTGGACTTCCTGTCATTTACCTTTAAAAGACTAGCAGTAGTAAGGGGACAATCTTGTGGTCATCTTAGATGGTTCTTTGTCAAAAAGCAAAAGGTTAGCTGGAAAATTACAGCTTGCACTAACCTTGCAATAAGTGTTTTAGTAATTTCACCTGCATGTGTCAATCCAAACCTCAGGAACATATCTACAAGTTCTAGCTGGAACTGTGAAACCTAAAATCTGCAGAAGCAATAAGTGTTGTCTGTTCCAATATTTTCCTTCTCCAGTATCTGGGCAAGATTAATACTTTTATAGAACCTATGAATGGATGTCTCTTTCTTTGTACATTTTCTTTGCATAAAGAGAACAAAACTGTTTATACCACTGTTCCGTGAAGTAGGTAAGGAACTAATCTGCCTGAAGTAGGTTTTTTGGGACCTACTTCTTTTAGTCAGAAAGATTCCTTGGTCAGGTTCATAACACAGCCTCACAGACATCGAGAGGCTACAGTGGAAGGTAAAACTACGTAGTGCAATTGCTACTTGTATATACTTCAGTTGTATCCTGCATGCCACTGTACTCTGTATGCACATACCTCTCTAAAGACATCAGGTTCCTGTGTTCTCTAGGTAGCAGGATAACTCATAGGCAATTTGGAACTACTTATTTTTAAAACATGTTCATGAACAGAAGGCAGTTGAGATTTGGCATTATGTTCAGTCGCAGTTCTGCTACCACCACCCAGAAGGCATACTGACCAGAAACAATCTCTATTTTCTTTATTTTAATTTACTCTATCTTTTTCTCACCTTTCTTGGAAACACTGATTCATGCAGAGCCAGGTGTTCAGCTGCATCACACAATCTGAAGAGCACAGCATCATTGACCAAGCCACTGACACCTCCCACATGGGACTACCTGGCCCACTTTGGGATACCTACAAGGCATTGCAGTGGTTATATGGAGTGTTTTTCCAGATGTTATCTGAGTCTACCACATGATATATATGGCCTTATCCATGCAAAATATCATGACACTGCATCTGTCTTTTCAACGTAAATGTCTACCTTTGAGCTTTATCACTTGTAGATACAGTGACTTGAAGTGTCTTGTTGCTTTTACTCATCTATTTCCCTGAATTGCTCTGTCCCACTGCATGCAGCTGTTGCCTAACCACTTGTCCATAAGACAAAATACTGTGCATGTGTCTCAGGAAAAGAATACCATAAAATCCGTCAATGGGCAAATGGGTAAAGTTTTTGTGGAACTCGGTTGCACAGAAACACAGAGATATTTTTTTTGGAAGTGAATGTAGACTGAATATAGATACTTTTACTTAGCCAATGAAATCACTCATCAAATATCCTTAAGGTCTTGCCTCAAAGTTTGCTGTTTTGTAATTAGATAGTATTTTCATCTCCTGCTTTCTTTAACTGTTGCTTGGAACAGTTCTTGTGTGAATCAACTTTGGAGAAAATCTTCAAGAATGTATTTGAAATTATTTTCTTTATATTTTAAATGCATTAGATTTTTAACATAATATGTACTAAATTAAAATGTTTTAATAATTTCTCATGGCAGAATGAAACATTTAGAATCACTTGAAATCAGCTTCATTTAGAAATTAAATTCAGGGAAAGTTTATACACTTAAGCAAGTGCCTATCATGATTTAAAGGAAGTAAAATGTTGTGCTGTTCTTAATAATGGAGCATTTGGTTCTTGTTAAAAAGATTTCCTAGTAGTTCAGTTAATATCATTATATGTTATGGCTTCCACAATTTATCTCTCTCCTGCTATTAAACTGATTAAAAATAAATATCTTTAACACAGAGATAATAAAAAAGGTGATAGGCTGAGTTATTTTCCCATTATTTTTTGGTGGGTAAGATGCATCAAGTTCATTACATAAAGGAGGATGGGGAAGGTTGAAGCATGCTTAAGATGTTAATTTGTTCAGATGTATTAATGTCTAGTGTTAGAGAAAATAAACCTGGACTTTTTAAAAATCAAACCAAAAAGCAGAAGAGTCTTTTGGGTCAAAAAAGCACAATGTGGGGTAAGTGCAGTACAGTGGGAAAAGCTTTACCAAACACTCTTTTCTGAACACTGTACAAAAATAGATATTTTCCCCTGAAAGTTGATAGATATATGTAAAATGAAAATTTGTAACAGATGCATTCCATTTAAGTAAATTGAAGAAATCAAGGATTGATTTGGGGGGAGTAATAATGAGTTTTAGGAATTATGAATGGGGCTGGAGGTGCACCATCTTTCACAGCCTTTTCCATAACTACATTTCCTCTCTCTGCTGGAGGAGGTCCCCAAAACCTTTTCCTCCAAGGACACAAAAGTGTTATGGGGAAGTATACAGTTTTTCAGGTCATCCTTCATTGAATTACCACATGAATGCAGCAATACAGCTCAGAAAACATCTGCATATCTTGTCCATTTTTCAAGAAAGTTAGAAATAGATTTTGGAGGTAATGGAACTTCAGGTGCTGCTTTGTGGCATGAAATACTGAGGCAGAGCATTGCCAATAGCCATGCTACGATGTCCTTTAGACTATGTATAGCTATGCTTTCAAAGTTCAGAGTAACAGGAAGATTCTTGTCAGAGGAAAAACAAAACCAAACACAAACCTCAGCCTTTTGCACCACTCAACATCTGGCACTTCTCCCTCAATCCCAGCATTTCTCCCTATGCTACTCTCACATATTGTCACTATGTTGCTTCTTCCCCAAAACTGGACAGGGATCCACACACCCCCTCAGTCCTGTGATTCACTTGCAGTATTACACAACTTGTAGAAACATCTGTGTTGCCCAGGGCTTATACAAAGGTAAGGAAATACCAAGGATATACTATGTAGAAACAAACAGTTCTCCTGCTACTTGGATCTTCAGCTCACCAAGAGGATGCTGGTAGCTGCATGTTTTCTTTTTTAAAACTGCTGCCTTCCACACCAGCTGATTCCATAGAGGAGTACACTGGTTATCCCACACCTTCAGGTGCAGGTGTCTGGAAGGGAAGAGACTTCCTTGAGATGCACGTTCATTATTGCTCACAATTTGTGTTGCTCAGCAAAGACCTTGGCCATGTCAAAATGTATTGCTCACTTTTTGCAAAAGTCTGCCGCTATTTTTTTCTGCAGACTGCAACCATTCTCAGACCTCCACAGAATAATCTGAACTTTACTTTCCAGTGTCAGCCAGAGCTGGCTGAATGGCACCAGTCAAGCACATCCTTGCCCTGGATTTTCTCCCCTCCTGGTTGCCAAAGCTCAGCATAGGTCTCTTCTGGACAGGTACTCCAGTCTGCTACTTCTGCAGAACAGGAAAGTACATCCAGACCCCAATGTCGAGCTTTGGGGTGTCGAAACATCTTTTTTTTGTTGCACTCATTTTGAAGTGGCCAGTTACTCATATTCTCACTTTCTTCACTCTGCAGCAAAAGTTTGAGATCACTTTAAATTTAGAAGTGACTTTTTATTGCATAGACTGGTCAGGAATTGCTCTATCTTTCCGCTATTCAAAGGATTTATTTTTCGTAAGTGTATTTTTTTTATCCATACATTCAAAATTCTTTTTGAGCTTTGTTCTTCTGAAAGTGAATCAAAAGATAATGTGAAGATAATTGCCTTGAAATCTAGGTCTGTCATCTATTGAATTACACTTGCAACATTCAGAACCAGCAACAAGCTCTGTGCACTTTGTAGCATGTTTATTTTTCTTGTTTCTCTAATATCGAATCTCCTATTTCATTATTTGTCTTTTTACAACTAGTGCTCCAACAAAATGAATATTTCTACTTTTCAGTGTCAAATATATGAACCTTTTTTACCAATGTTATGCTGCATTAAACATTTTGCAATCATAATTTTTCATTAATAGCCCAAACTTAATTAAAAAAAAAAAATTTACTCTTACACTAAAATATTTAAGACTATTAACTGAAATATAGGCAACAAATTTAACATAATAGCATTGGTTTTCACATTAGCACAAAATTGTTTATACACTATAATAAATATATGAATTTTATGTCTATATATCAACTTGATTAAATTAACTCTTGATTATGCATTTCTGAAGTTATGAAAATAACTCGAAAAGGCAAGACTGTGACTATAGACATTAGTTACTAAAAAATTTGTAACTCATAAGTCCATGCTCTGAAGCATAGGTGATTTTATTCAAATGAAGTACACTGTGTTCCACCACAGTCTACCTCTCTAGGAGACTAATGCCCCGTCTCTTTACCCATCATGAATGTATAACCCCCACCCTATCCTGGGGGCAGATAAGTGCAGCATTGCGAGTAGCATGTAGCTGGTACCCTGTGGCTGCCCACTTATCCTGTTCAAAGATAAGTGTCCTTTAGGGCTCTCTTCTCTCACTGGGTTTTTCAGAAGTCTGTGCATGCCCCTGAGCCCTTCTTTTGTTGTTTGATCCCAAATGAATATTCTATAGACAGTTTATGTGGGATAACTTTAGTTTCTGAGATGCTTCTTCATTTATGACTTAAAATACAGATTTATGTCCTCAAATATATTGTGTTCTGAAATATATTCTGAATAATCAGGAAAATTCTTCCTTCATTTCGTCTAAGTTTTCTCACAGTTTTTTGGGTATCATATCTCCTGGTTTGGAAAAGACAGGTGTCTGCCAGGAAAAGCTGGAGCTTCCCTTGGAATGGAGAATGTAAACACCCTTCCCCCAAATTATTATAATTTTGTAAGTAAGGGCCTTCAGGCAATGATTTGGGAATAGGAATAACAGTTCTTTACTAGTAATATTAAAAAATACAAATGTAGTAAAGCAAACAAAAAAATAATAAAAAAAAATCCTAGAAACACTGAAAGAGTCAGAATATGACCCGACACCCTCGTCAGGGTGTTGGGAGTAGTCCAAATAAGTCCTCCTGGAGTGACAGATGTGGTTCTGTTGAAGCAGAGATGATCCTGTGTAAGGGTCCAGTGGTGGCAAGATGGGTCCAGTCTTTCCTCTGGGAATCCAGTGGAAAACAGGTTGTCCTGCTGTGCTGAATCTCGGTTTTATCCAGGTAGGAATGCTTGGCTCTTCCCACTGGGTGGAGCATCTCACAGTGGGATGATGTAATGTTATCAGTCATGTGGTGAGCCTTAATGGCCCATTAACAGCAGGTATCCCCTGGAGGAAGCATGGGTTGTGGAAGAGATAAGGAACATTGCTCCACCAGGTTTTAACAGATGGTCCATTAATAGAAGGCATCTGCACCCTCCCCTCTGGAGTTAAAAGAAAAAACACCTCTTCAACTGGTTTCAACAGATTGGGAATACATTACATGCTTTTGGTTATATATTGCAACCCAATACACATATTGAGTAAAATCCACTAGATCCTACTGTTTAGAAGCATTACATATTTGTTGAATAAGATCAATTCATATCTTTCTTCCTTTATATTAATAATAATTTAGTGTTTCTGTCACTTTCTTGCTTTACATTTATTTCCTTCTTGTAACAAAACACTTAAAATGAAAAAGCATCTTCTCTTTGTCACTAACCTGGAGTCAGAGAGGAAACTCTTACTTCTGCAGTACAAAGAGATTCCTTTCATTTTTTTGCACACCAAAATTGTAATTGCCTTTGGTTGTGCTATTAGATGCACATTAGATGTCCTAGTTAGATGGACACATTAGACGGATACATTAGATATGTTACATATATGTAAATACCATGGTCTGATGTCTCTCTGCACAAACCATAATTAATGAGCTACAACAGAAGTATTGAATTTAGCAGTATTTAGTTGTATTTTTCCACCAGGAATTTAAATAAGAGCATTAGAGCATTTTAACATCTTCCTTCCGTCCCTAGCAAACACAAATCTGATTCCTTATCAACAACACTTATGATTTTAAATATTTTTTTAGATATCTTTGTAAAATTGTAATCTCATAAATAAGTAATCTTCTGAGGCATTAACTGAGAGTAAATAACAAAATCAGCATTTATCCCCTGCTAGCTCATTCTGTGAAACTATTTTAGAAACATTAAATTAAAAAAAAGTTTCAAGCATTGAAAATTCATCATTTTACTGTAAGCTTTGAATTACTGAAGACAACTCTAACCAAATCTCTGTTCTTGTCAGAAATTATAAAGATGGATAGCCATATATATTTCATTTCCATGGATAATTCCAGTAGTATTTTTGAAAAATACTCATGTTGATTCTGTTGCCTGTACAGGTTAAATTTGTCTTTGCAATTAGACAGTTGTTCAAAAATGGGATTACATTTAGCACAACCTGAAAATCAGAAGGCTTTCCTGTTGCAATGCATCATTGATGCTTTCAAAGTTTTATATGTATTTTATTTATTTTATGTTGGTATGTTCCTTCCAAAGTCCCTTCACCCATTCCCAAACCCCCATGCTATCTCCCAGAGGGGAGCCCCTTGTCAATCACTCTGGTAACTTGAGGGGAGATCATCTCCCATTCGGCCAGGTGCCCAACACCTGCCCCTTCCAACTGTTCTGTTAAGTGCCCCTCTCCTGGAGCACCCAACCCCTTTCCATCCATTGGCCCGAATTCTCCAGCTGCCCCAGGCTGTGTCCTGGGGTACAAAAGAGAGAAGGACAGGCCAGGCCGTGCTTTTTGCACGTGGAGCTGCACTGAATAAACATCTTCCAAACCCACGGCAGAAGCCCACTCTTCATTTCCAAGCCTTATCCACGCTTCCAACCAGCTGATCTGAGGAACCCACACAAACTGTCTCGGTTGGTCTGGGGTTTACTGCACAGCCGGTAAAGCAGCCCCCAAGGAGAAACCACTGCACTTTCCCATGTTGGAAAGAAGGTCTTATGTAACTGAGAATTCGGTTTATTTTTCAGTAGAAAACGTGGTTTGAGGTGATTAAAGGATGCAGTCTAATTCCTTGATGGGGGTCTAATGAAGATCATTGCTAACAGTGATGTGATTGTATTTATTTCAAACCTAGTGCTACACACAGATCAAAAGAACATTTTTTTAGATGTGGATTTGTTGTTTGCTCTACCTAATCCTTTTATCCAGCCTCATTCCTGACTGCTTTTTTTGTTTAATTTCCTTTCTTTCTCAACTTTCTCTTTCCCTTTTCACTTTGCTTTTTCTTCTCTAGTCTTTGGATTTTCCCTGTTTTAAGAACTCTTCTTTTAGTCTGCATGGGTTCATACTGTATGGGCAGGTACTGTATTATAACCTTATTCATCTGTCAAGAGGTCACTATTTTTTTCACATGTGCTTACAGATGGACCTTATCTACTACATTTTGCTGGTTTAAAAAGCAAACCAGAGGGGGAAATTAATTGCACACAAACACCTTGAGAGATATTTCAGGTGGGTATTACAATTTATTAGAAAGATTATAATAAATGCAACAATACAGAAAAACTGGCTTAAGCCCACAAACTCAGAGTACAACCTGGCACCCTGTTGCTCAGGGAGGTGGTCACAGTCTGATTTAGCAATTGTTCCAGTCCTGTTGAAATGATGTTTGCAGTCTTGTTGAAAGCGGAGGTCCTGTGGAAGATCTGGTTCTCCTCTGAGTCCATGGAGTGGTATTGGTCATGGTGGTCCAAGTCCCCAAACCTCAAGATTCAGACAGGAATGCTCAGTACCTCCTCCCAGGTCGGGGAGTTTCACATTGGAATGATGTAATCCTGTAATTATCATAGGATATTTTTGATGGTCGTTGCAGCTGCCTATTATGTTGGTGCCGTTGAGCCATTATGGCCCATTAGCAGAGATGACCTCATTCTGGATATTTCTTCTTCCTAATCCCTGCTCAAGTAGAGACATGGGCTTAGTGATTCATGGATAACCACAGGCTTCACAAGAACACTCTTGACAAGACATTACACAGAGTTTATCAAAATAGGGCCAGATAGGACAGGTCCTGGTCCTCCATGGCACCCGAATCCTGGCAGCCTACCTTTATTTTGTCGATAGTCATAGAAGAGGATAGGTAAAGCTCTCCTATTTCCCATCCACGTATCCCATCTGCAATGGGTGAAATAGAGACAGTACTACTCCTAGCCTTATGTTGTTCCCTAAATTTCTAAATTTTTTGGGAAGAGGATGGAGAATGTCTTCTGCTGAGACCCTCTACAATAACATGAGGAGCTCTCTGCAATTAGTCACAAATATTTGGCAATGGAAAATTCTCTGAGCTGTCATTCTCTTGAACTGCTCCAAGGTTTCATTTCAGAGAAAGAAAATTGGACTGTTCTGACATCAATGTTTGAGTTGACCTAACATGTACAGACTGTGAGTATAAAGGAATTCATGTTCATGGAGCCAATTCTTGGTGTTATTTTATTTAGCAATATTTGAAGCTGTAAATCGTCTTTCAGTAGATCATTCATGTCAACTGAGTCTTTTAAATAATATGTTAAATAGCCTGCTGTACCTTTTGTACATATTCAGTTTGGATTATGACTATTGTACAAGACTACCAGAGAATGTCTTATATCAGAATTTATAATGTTAGCTTGGCATTTTGGCATTTCTGGTGATGCTTTCTTTCAAATGCATTCAGCTCTTCCTTATGTAAACAAGAGTTTTAAGAGTGCAAATTAGATGCAAAATTAAGTGTATTTGTTGCTGAAAAGGATTGCATTCGGTACTGGAGCTGTAAATTTCTTGTTTTGAGGCAGAGATTTGTGGTTTTTGTCTGCTAGATATGGTCCAAGAGGTGTATAATCGATATGGTCTCTTGTCATCACAAATTGATTTTCACAACCACATTTTGAGGAATCCCAAAAATACTCTAGAGTTTTTTGTTCCTGTACTACTTGTGATATCTCCACAAGATAATTTGTTTATTATAGAGGAGAATGCTTGCTCTTCACATGAAATTAGTCACCAATCTGAGACAACTGTGTTTACTTTTGGAATGAAGGATTTTGTTGTGCATATTTAAAGATATGAATAACAGATTTTTCATCTATTTTGATGGTAGTTTTTATAGGTATTTTTCAAGTTATTTCTCTGGACAGGAACTGTTTCTATTTTATACATCTATGTTCTCTACTGTAATTCAAAAGAAACTCTTTGGAGCCTTTAAACACACTGCACAACTTTCCCATGTCCCAGTTTGTGAACACATTTCAGCCATTTTTACTGATCCCAAACCATAATTTTCATTTTTAATGTAGAGAAAATTCAGTTTATACTTTTCATGGTTATATATTGGGTTTGCATGGCAAAGGTCTGGTAGAGGGGGAGCTATGATGGTGGCTTCTGTGAGAAGCTGCCAGAAGTTTCCCTCATGTCTAACAAAGCCAAAGTCAGATAGTTTCAAGATGGACCCACCACTGTCCAAGGCTGAGTGGCAGCACCTCATATATTTAGAAAGTGAAAAAAATCCTGTGCAACTACAGCTGGAGAGAAGAGTAGGAGTATGTGAGAATAAAAAGCCCTGCAGGCACCAAGGTTAGTGAAGAATAATGAAGAGGAGGTGCTCCAGGAGCTAGATCAGAGATTCCCCTGCAGCCTATGGGGAAGACCATAGTGAGGCAGGCTGTGTCCCTGCAGACCATGGAGGTTTATGGTGCAGATACACTTGCAGGCCATGGAGGATCCTGTGCTAGAACAGATGGATGCCCAGAGGAGGCTGTGACCCAGTGGGAAGCCTGTGCTGGAGCAGTGTCCTGTATGGACATCTTGATGTAGACAGGAACTAAGGCTGGAGCAGGTTTGCTGGCAGGACTCATGATGCCATGGAGGTCCCATGCTGGAGCAGCCTGTACCTGAAGGACTGCAACCTGTGGAAGAGATCCCACACTGAAGAAGTTCACGAGAAAAACTGCAGCTCATGAGAAAAATTAATGTTGAAGAAGATAGTAGAGAACTTTTTCCTGTTTGAAGGGCATCATGCAGGAGCAGGGGTAGAGAGAGAAGTCCTCCCCTGAAGAAGAGGGAGTGGCAGAGACAACATATGATGAAATGACTGCATCCTCCTGTGCCGCTGTGGGAGAGGATGGAGAGAAAACTAGGGGTAAAATTGAGCCAGGCAGAAGGGAGCTTGCTTTTCCATCTATGTTGCCACCCTGTGTTCTGAACCAGCTGTCTCTTTGACTAAGCAGCTGTGTGTACCCTGTTGATGTTCCTCTGCTTTCACTCTACTACAGATATGGCTCATTCCTAGTGCCCTACAGTCCTTCTGCAGCTAACAGTATAAGATAATCATGAAATAATCCAATCTCCTCAAATACATCATTCCTTTTCTAGTCACTGTTTGAACTAAATCCAAAGTAAGGGCTGAGCATGTCTGTGGCTAAGATTTTTACAACAGTGGGCAAGCACCATTTTCACCCAGGAGATTCCATTCCACTGACACCTTTTCAGTGGCATCATCCAATCCAGCTGAACGAGGACAGGCTTGCTATTGCTCATACAATGCTGAGGTTGCACATACTTTATCAACATGAGATTCATTAGAAGAAAAAGATATTTGGTGTTGAAACTGCTGGAGCATAGATGCCTAAATTTTGGTACTGAATCAGTTTTGATGATGCCAGAGTTCTATAGCAATAGTCAGTAATACTGGGCACAGAATTAACTCTAAATCTGTCAATTTTTTCTTCTCTTGTGGTCTCAGCTTGGGTTGAAGCATACTCTTTCTGATATGATTTATTAACCTATTAGTACCTATTCATGTCTTCTAAACATATGAAATCAGATTGCAAGTAAAATACGCCTCTAAAACCTCAGCATTTAGAAACAGTGGTTTATCTGCTTCCTCAGAACAAGGATAACCAGTACAGGGCTCTGTGTCAGATTCTATTCCTTGAAGGTTCAGGAGTTCCTTGGAAGATTAAACAGTCTATCTTCTTTAGGCTTCCCCTGGGACAATGCATTTTCATCTGCTCCTGAAGCTCACCACCTATTCATTTCCTCCTTTTGCCTTAAAAAGTTTCTGAAAATGTGCCGTTCTTAGCAGATATTTCTAATATCCTTCCTTGTAATGACATTCCATGTACTCATTCTTCAATACATTGCATATACCTTCTCGACAGGAAGCTGGCCCTGTTTTATCAGGGAAGCCAGCATACTTTTATGGTTTTTTTGCACCTTCTGACATTTCATATGTGTGTCTCTGTGGGTTTGATTGCACCTTCCATTTGGCCCTGAAAAAAGTAGCTGGCCCACCCATTGGATTTAGTGATGTCTGTGATTGTTTGTGAATAAAGACTCTCTTAGTGGCAGTCACCAGCACTACCAGTGTGACAGGCTGTCATCCCCCATGTAGGTGTCAGTGTGTGTTACAGCAATCCAGAATGGCTGCATTCTCAACCCTTTATACTGTTGTGCTCAGTGGGACCAGATTTCACAGCAAGAGCCTTGAAATTACTTAATGACCTTAATTTTATTCAAATTCTCATTTTCACTTTCATCTACCCTGTAAATTTTAATTCTTAGCTGGAAATAATACTGATAAGTAGATATTAGCAAATTTTACTTTTAATTGAGATGTTCTGATATGATGCTGGATTTCACATCTTTGCTGTGCTCAGTGGAGTCAATAACAAGAACTGCAGAATTTGTAATGATAATTACAAATCATCTTAGTGTTTTATTTGTAATGGCACTATCAAAAATGAAAGAGCTTGTAACTCACTAGCTTTTGCTTTATAAGGTCTCAGCTGTTGTGCTGTTTTTCACACAGACGGAAGTCAAGTCCATTTCCCTCTACCCCTTGACTATGAGTTGGTCACTGGCCATGAGTTTGCCTCTGTGCTCTGGCTGTGTGAAATGGTCGGAGGAACGTATATGGTGCTCTGCTTTACCTCTTGGGGGAAAAGATGAAAAAAGCAGGTGGCTGTCCCAGCAGAGCTAAAGACAAAGCCCAGCTTAGCTTCCTGGTTACAGACAAATGAAAGCTTACAAAGAAACAAAATGAATTTAGATTAAATGAAACTACTTTAGGACTCACATGGCTTTTTAGCTAAGGAATTCTGATATCTAGTAAATAGCATGGGAGATCTTTAAACTTTTTACAACATCAGGAAGTGGCACGGTGCTGTATTTTCAAGCCTGGCTAGCCCCGGCACAGCTGCAATACCGGTGGGACTTGGCCAGTCAGCAGTGTCAGCGAGACGATGGCAGGAGGATGAAAGGAGGGACACTCGAGAGGTTTGGTCACAACGAGTTTATTGGAACTCCAGCGTGGAGCTCTCACCTCAGGACATCTGCCTCTGAGAGAGACCAAGACTGTTCCCGGGGAGGACCTTTTAAAGGGGGGTGTAACACGGGGCGGGGGTTCAACGAAAGACCAATAAGGTATGACGGGGAGGTGGCTCATATCATAATAAACTTAAAATAATCATACAATGAACAGTAGGAGGTGACAGTCTGGATCCTGTCCAATCACTCAACATCTCTCCTAGAATTTTCCAGAAGCAGGGAGAGACCCCCAAAGTGATGGACAGGAACAGGGGGTTACTTGCCAGGTGATGGGCAGATAACTGTCTCTGGGGCGGGTGGGGGGGAAACATAGGGAAAATCAGGACCAATCACAAAACTGTCACTGGGGAGAAGGCAGGGAGAAACCAAAAGGAAGTAACAGAAAGGGTACATGGAACAAACCATTTTACAGACGAACATGAACTTATGAATTAAAATTAAAATTAAAAAATGCACTCCCACAAGGAAGGACCCTACTATTCACTTGGAACATGCTTTTTGTTTTATGCTGAACCACTAATCTTGCCTGTGTTCACAAACCTGTTTCCTGAAATTCCCTTATTCTAAGCATTACTTTTAATAGAATAGTGCAGTTATTTAGAAATATATTTTATTCGAGCTAGCTCTACTTTTGTGTTTTTCACATGACTTCACATGACTTGCTGATGCTACTACAATCTATGGAAACTCTGAACTTTTTTCTTCCAACTGTTCGACGTTCTGACAATGGGCCTAATCTTACTTATAATTTAATTGCTATCACTGTCCTTGCTTACAGCAGAAATTTTACTTTTGGCTAGTCAATATCCTTGCTCTTTCAATGCTTTTAAATGGCTACTCTTTTGTGTTGTGTTAGATGTGTGTGGTTCTGATTGGGTGGTATATTTACCAGTAATAGCACATTTATTGTTCCATGAAGCACTTACAATTGTACTTCTTTCAAAAGAAACACTCCTTTTATTTTTCTGAAATCCTTATATTGTCTGACAATTTCCATGCAGTTGATTCTGAATGGCAGGAACAATAGCAGTGCATGCTTCATAATTTTTAGCTGAAACAAAATCACAGTGGCTGAGAAAAGTAATGAAATTCACTCCTTTCATGGTCATCTGTGAATATTCTCAATTTCCCTATGAGGACATACTGCTTCCCTTGAATATTAATAAACATTTGATTCTGCCATGCAGTTTTGAATTCAGATTCCTGAAGTAAGTTATTAAACCAGCTATAGAAAACCCTATAAAAGAGTGCCAGAAGTAAACTTGAGGTAACAAAAATATTCCTCTACCTGCTTTTTTCCCCACATTGTTCAAATGTTTGGAGAAAATAATTGCTTCTTACTCTTGGGCATAGAGAACTTTGTCAAGTCCCTGCCTTTTCTCCATCTCTCTCGTCTCACAGGTGCAGCACCAATGTTTCTCATGGGATTCTTTGAAGGAAACAGTGCTGTGCCAGAGAATTAACTGTTTACAAGGTCCATAACCATTCTGCATGTTAAATTTAATGAAGATTCAGAAAATACTACAGGGATCACTTGATGGATTATTGTGCTAAGTAGCAAACAGCATCTGACATGAATTCAAGCAAAAAAAAAAAAAAAAGGGTACAACTTTCTATTTTCCAATTACAGCTGCAGATTTTCTGTGGCAACCCTAATCACCTCCACAGATTAACATTTCTGTACCAGAGTTGTCCCCAGACTACATCTACTATCCAGGCAGATTATCTGCCAAATCAGAGGTCTAGCTTTTGCACTATCTCTTGCTGGTGACATAAGTATGCAGCACAGCTACCATGATTGCAGTATTACAAAGAATACAGTGTCAGTCTTTTCACACACTGGTTTTTGGGTTTTTTGGGTTTTTTGTTGGTTTTTTGCTGTTGTTGTTTGTTTGTTTTTGTTTTTGTTTATTTTTTTGTTAAATAATTTTAAAATTTATTGTAATATATATTTTTTTCACTTACTTACTTCTTAGAGCCTTGATCCTTTTGAGCTTTTAATGTCCATTGTACTGTTACCACCCACTGAGTACTGTATGACAGCATCTGCTGATGTGATACAGCTTTTCTACTATGGTTGTAACCACTCTAGGGCTTGGTTTATATGTATTTTCCTGCTGATTTTTCATAATGAGTTAATTCTCATAGAGAGCAATTGTCATGGCAATGAAATTCTTTCTCAGTGGGAATTTTGAAAACAAGGAATGGAAGAAAATTTGAGTCCATGTGAAGGATATGGGAAAATATTGAGAGATGCAAAATCTTCATTCTTTTATATCCAATATTTCAAAATAGAGCTTTAAAATACAAAAGTTTTCTTGAATGTAGAGTTTAAAGAATGTTTTTTCTTTGTTCATTTTTTTTTTTTTGGTTCACAGAGACCATCTTGAAATTTCTGTCTCTTGAACTGCTGAGAATTCAAACTGAGAATTCATGTTAAGAAGAGATTCCTTCACATTCTTGTCTAATATGCTTTAAATTTCACATGATGCCTTGCCAATAAAGTGCATCTTTCTCATCTAAAAATAAAAGTACAAAACCAGCTATAAAATCTATATAGAGAGCTAATTATGCATGTGCATATTTAAAAAAGTCTAACTTTACCAAATCAGGAATTTTGTTTTCTCTGTGTATTATCTTTAAAATTTAAATACATAATCAAATTTATTTTACCTGCATCTTTGGCAGAATGTTCAACAGTTCTGGTTGAATTAATTTCAAACAAAGTACAGTCAATTGTTACAATGTTTGATGACTTTTAGAACATAATTTTTAGGCCATAAAGCATTCTAGGTATGACAAAATAGTATTTTAAGGCTGAAGCATTAAGAGCTTCTCTTGATCTCTCTTTAGGTTTGTAACAATGCTATGATATTTTATGTCGATATTGGTGCACTTGCTTTTGTTTATCTTATCTGACATAAGAATGATAGTGATATATTCCAATATGGTTAATTCATAGTCTCATCACTCTGAAATCAGAATCAAACTCGCTTTTTGATCTCAGATAATCTTTCTGGAGCATTTATCACAAACCCCCTTTTTTCTTATGTGCTATTTCCACCTTTTCTCTGGCACAAACTAATGTGTATATTACATGGTTGTCTATTCTTAAATATTATTAATAGCTGGTTATCAACAGCTAAAAGCTGCATGCTAAGCCATAAATAAAAGTCTGGCACTTTATTATTGCTGCAAAGAAATAAGCAGCTGGAAGTGATAAACTAAATGCTTTTGGAGAAAAATAACTGCTTACTAGTTCACTATATATTGCTACAAGATGTTCTGCATAGCTTTATTTATTTGAAGATAAATGCCCTATTCTGAGAAGCTCTAGGATTCTGTAGCTACAAATGATCTCTCTATCTGGAAAGTTATTTCTAGCTGCTACTTCATATTATTTTCTAGTAAACTGTTTTGTGGCAGTTAGGACTGGATTATCCGTGGATGCCAGTGATTTTAGGGTAAAATCTCTCCTTATTACTTTGGTTGACAGGATGAAGTCTGACACTTTATAGAAGTGTGATATTTCCTATGAGAAAAAAGAGTGAAGTAATGCAAGAGATGGAAAAAGGTTAAAGCTTGTATCTTATCTCCCTTTCTGGTAGGCAAAAGTAACACTCTGGGCTAGTGCAAGGTAAGAAAGAGAGCCTCAGCTCTGTACCACCCAGAACTCTGAAATAATCTATTTCCTTTTTTGCAGGCAAAAGAAGGAAAGATGTGCCCTTCTTGGAGCTACCAGACTCTCTGGTATCTCCTTGTAGGCATTTTATTTTTATATTTGGACAGCCCAATTGGAAGAGTCTAACCTACTGTTAACTTGTTAGTTTGTTCTCAAGTAGATATTTATTGTGTGTTTTGTGATTGTCTGTTAGTGTCATAACATTAAGGCAGGACAGAGAGGCTTTCTTGCACTTCTGTGGCAGCTGCTCAAGAATATGATATTCAACAAATTGAATGTGCAGCATGAGGAATGCCTCTTTAGAGGGTGTTTCTCCAAACCTGAGAAACTATGAAGAAGTTGCACTTACTTCCAAATATGCCTTCAGAAATTAAATCTGCCCTCTGTTTTTCCTAGAAACATAATTTCTTTGTTAGCAACATTTCCACTTCTTCGATTATTCAATGTTTCTTCACTGGACTCCTGATCACAGAATCATTAAATGGCTGAATTTCTACAAACAGGGACACCTTTCACTAGACCAGGTTTCTCAAAGCCTCATCCAGCCTTGCCTTGACTTCCAGAGATAGGGTGTCCACAACATCTCTAAGCAATGACAGCTCTACTGTTCTCTGTTCAGAGTGGCTTGTGGGATGAGATCATTGCATTGTTTTGCTGTGGAGCAAACAACAGTGATCTTGGGGTGTAGGGTGGTCTTTTGGCTCCAGTAAACATTACCTTTCAAGGATACTTCACACTTCTACTTCTTAGAAGAATTGTCTGCTTAGGTGAAAACTCCGAAAGCCAAAATAAATCAACATTTATATTGGATTTTCACAGTTGGGTATATAAGTGAATACAGAAAAATGTTTTAATAAAGGGTTTGTGTGATTTATCTTCTTAAGTTTCTAGGAAGCCCTCAGCCTCAAGTTCAGATCAGATGTTACACCATAAAGCAGATCACAAAGACATTCTATTCACATTCATTTGAATTTTAAATGATTGTTTTTTAAACAAATTTCTTCAGTGTTCCTGAGCCTCCAAAAAGATGCTGTTATGTCAATCCCATCTTCCATAATTCTTACCAATTATCACTGCACCCCTACTAGCTCTTTCCATCAGCCATGGCCAGCACTCCACATTAGTACCCCTTGTCATGTTTGACACAGTCTGCTCTGCTCTCACATATTACCCTGTGCCAGTAACAGGCCATCAGGTTCATACTGAGTTTGCACTGCCTTGGGACTGAAGGTTGCCAGGTCTGCCCTGCCTGAACCTTCCACTGAATTGCCTGCATCTTTTTTTTTGTTTACTTATTGCTGCTGCAACACCAATTTTCTAATTGACTAATTCTAATTTTCTAAATGGCCACTTCCTTCACTTCTTTATTATCTTCATAGGGTGCTGCCACGGTTTGGTGGTGGAAGACTGAGAGGTACAAATCTGGTGCAATGGTGGAGCCTTTCAGGCAGGGACAGAGGACACCTCATAGGAAGAACACATGTGGGATGGTTGGGGTAGCACTGGGGACTACAGAGATGTTAAAAAGGACAAATGATCAGCTTAAAGAGATATAGATCTGGACACAACTGGTCTGGGGATTTTTTTCTTCTTTGGGAGAACAAAGTAATAGCATTGGAATGTGACATGTGAAAGCCACTATATATACTAAATTTAGATGTAACGTGGAGCTGCAGGTCAGTGAGGAGAAAACAAGGTGTGAGAGCATAAAGCATTGTAGCAGACAGGAACGAATCCAAGTAGTTCGCAGAGTGTGGAAGAAATCACCAACATGAATGTGACATTCCTCCCAGTGTAAGACTCTAGGCACCAACAACTTACCATAAACCCAGTGTCAAAATGAGAAATAAGCCACCAACTGTCAGAACTCATTGATGGGAGCCTGATGTTTGTTGTAAGTTCTTGTCACGCTGAACAAAGATGTGTCAGGAACTCTTATGTTTCATTTTACAGTTGCCTTAACTCTACCAACAAGCCCACTGCTTAGACTGAAAGGGTCTTTGTTAACAAACCTTTAAATTCTTACAATACACTTCTGCAAGAGTGTTGGGTCCTACCCAAATTCATAAGATATCAAAACTAAGCTACTAATCCTTTATCAAACATCTTTCCTCTGCTATTAATTGATAATGAGTGTTACCCTACTCATATTATTTTTCTCAGCGGGATAAAAAATAAGTTTTGTTTCAATATTCTTTAGCCAGAGATATTTTTTAAAGGTTTAAAAGAAATCTGGTTTTCACTTTTTAACTCAATCTACATTAAAATGACAAACTCTAAACTACAATCTCTGCATTAATACTTTCAAGAGTATCTAGAATAGACCAGAATACTACTACAAATATCAATCAAAAATTTTTTGTTTTTTTCCTAAGCATCCTAATAAAGCTGATGTGACTCTGATTGAAAAAAAAAGACAAGGACAGGGTTTTTTCAAAAGCAAAAGAAAGTGAAATCTTAATACATTTTGTAGGGAAAAAAAAAACAAACTGACACAAAGAAAAATGAAGCTGTCATAATGGATTAATTCTGATGGAGTGTTAAAAATAAATTAAAAGAAAGAAAGGAAAAGGATGGTAAAATTAAGACAAAAAAGGGATGAAAAATTCTCTATATGTTCC
>JANPWX010000038.1:2056757-2171251 GCA_024734555.1 Trochalopteron elliotii
CATCACCTACAATCCTTACTAAATAAAAACATATTAGTGTTTTAGTAGCTATGAAAAAGGAATGATGAAAAATATTTAGTTATTTATTTAATATTTTAGCATTAACGTTTGACATTGTGGAAATAGAATTTCTCTCTCAATATAAATGTTAACAACATCAAATACTCAAAAGAAATGAATGCAAAAAGTACTCTTAGTCCATTAGTGTTTTTGTCTTGTGTCCTAGAAACTAGTCCTGCATCAAAGTCTTTCTTGGAAATTCTTTCTCATTTTGTCTTAGTTCCAGTGTCACATAAAAACATACAAGCCAGGCTAGCTTTATGTTCCTCTTCATTCAGAAACTCATGGTATTTTATCTATTTCAGGTTTGTTAATGGAAATATAAGAAGCATTACTCTCAGCATACTGACTCATCTTTGCATCAGATTTTCATGTATTAGTATTTCCTTATTAAACCATTGATGGAATTATTTTGATAGTGGTGTTGCACATGAGCATTTTGGAAATTTAAATCTAATGTGACAGGATGCATGAAAGTGGCGTAAAATAGTTATCTAGGTTTACATTTGCAACGCATGGGGATTCTGCTGTACTGCAAAGACAGATCCTCTGCAGATTTCCTCTGCTGTGCAGTGGTGCTAAGAACTCCACAGCCACTGCTGTAATTGCCCCACAATAAATACTCATTGTGAGGACTTAAGAATGTTGTTCCCTAAGATGAGCCACCACAACAGAACCTGTGATGAGCACAGATGGCAACTAATGGAAGATGTTGATTCCAGGCCTGGTGAGGCAGATCTGGGTAGCCTATTCAGACAAAAATTCACCCAGTGGCAAACTGAGAGAAAGGAAGAAACTGTTTACTATCCAGAGTTATGGGAGTGGCATCTATGCCTCATGGGTGCCCAGGACTTGGACTGCATAAAGGTGTTACCTCCAGAAAAACATCTCGAGGACCCCTACCACCAAGAAGACCAGGGTAAAGAAGGACCAGCTGGACATTGCAGGAATTTATTTTGCTTAATGTCTCTCTCTCTCTTGCTCACTTTCTATTCCCCCTTCCCACTCTCTCTTCCAATTTCTTTCTGTCTCTCTACCTCACATTTACTCCTAAATAAAATGTGTTCTATTGACTTTGGCTTATGGTATCATTTGCACCTTAATTTGAGCAGAGGCATCACTTATAATTGGATCATAACACTCATGCAACAGTTTACTAATCTAGGTCCTGTGTTTCTGGATAGCATTGTCCTTCAGTATGTGATATGATAATTTTTTCTTTACACATGTAAACAGAACTAGTTAGAGATAGCAATTTTTTTATTGCTGTTTCTGTGTTTGACTTAATAGTACTTACCAGTGCTGACTTCTGCAGCTTGACTACCTATTCTATATATATAAATAAAACATTTTTCTTATTTTAAAATCACACAGATGAAACAAGCATAATGGGGCAATAGTGGTATAATAAATATCCCTAACACATTTATACCACAGTTGTATTGCTTCATATGTGGAGGGATATTTACATACAATATCATGGTAAAGAGGGAAAAATATTGTATTTGAGGAGATTTGTTTAATTTTATGTTCAATTTATATATTTCAGTATGATTTTCTTATTATAATTCTATAAGCGACTTAAATGTGAAATATTTAAATGTTTGTATATACCCCTTTGAGGATGAAAGCTCAGGTCTGTTTCCTTTCTTCCTCCTGGGGAAAACTAATTTGGTTAGCTTTGCAAGAACATTCATTATGTTTAAATTTATTTGAAAAAGTTAAAATATATCAGATTTTCCTGGTGTGTTTTAGTGATCCTTCAGCTGGAATTGGATTTTAAAATATTTGAGTTCTCTGTATGTGCATTGAGATTGGCAGTATTTATTCAGATATTTTGCTTGCAATTTTCTATTCAATAATGGTTAGATGTCTCTTGTCATAAGCTTATATACATATATGTCTTTATTTCTTTTGTATGCTTTTCATGCACGTGATTTCTTTAATTCCACATGGCACAAAAAGGTTTCAGATTACAAAGGGAAACCAGAAAGTCATATGCACACAGAATGGAGGGCCTAAGGAGCTCTTAAGTGAACCTGAGGCTTTATGCTGTCTTCAATTGCTGTGTATTTGCCATTGTAAAGTTTACAGAGAACTTCACTGTGGGTAGCTGGAATAGTGGATGTGCATCAAAAATTTATTCTAGCCCTAAAGATATTACCAGTGGAATTGGAGTAATCATTTTAAGCATGGAAAATTCTGTTAGAATCTAGGGATTTAAAAATAGACTGGTGTTTGAAGTACATCTCTATTCTGTTTTTAAAACACGTGACTATTGATTTATAAATCAAAATGAGTTTACACAGAGAGTGATGGAGAGAGGGGGAAGGTAGAGAGAGGGGAAAGTATACACCATATGTATAAGAACCATTTTTATACTTAAATTTTAACCTGTTAATTGATAATTCTGCAGCCTAAACAAGGCCTGAGGTGACTGTCTTGCTTTGCATTCTCTCAGGAATTCAGACTGGGGCAAAGCAATAAATCCCTCTTAACTGAAAGTAAAATATTTTAAAAGCTTGTGAATAAGTAGTTACAATTCTCAGTGAAGTAGTTGTTTCCAACACTGCTATAACTATTCATAAAGATCTTTGTGTGCTTTTATATGAAGAACTATTAAAATGAAACAGAGGAAGAGAAAAAATCACCGTGATATCTGATAAGCTGCTCTTTACTGTCCTAGTCAAGAGAAATGCTTTTCTTTCTGATACTACATGGATGAACACAGAGGCCAAGAACTTGCAGAACTCCAAAAGTGTCAATATGCCACTAACTGCATCAGAGTCCAGATGTTTGGTTAGAATATTCAGCAATTGTAATATTAAATATCTGAGAGAAATTCTGCTCAGTGCTGGGTGCAAAAACTTTGGAAAAATTATAATATATTTGGATATATATATTTTTTTTGAAAGTAAATGGGAAGAGCATTAAGTATAGAGCTAAAGTAGTATGAAGGACAAACACAATGCTAACATCTACCTAATAATCTTCTCTACCAGTAGAAATGCAGAGAAGGATTCCTGGTCAAATTAACCCCAGCCTTTTAAGAAAGGATCTTACTTCTTATTTAATTTTGCTGTTATACTTTTTTATGGAAAGAATATATATATGTATATACATGCATGTATATGTCATGCTTGCACATATTGGTCACCAAGGTCCACTTGATACATAAATATTAGAACTGAATGAAAACACAGAGAAATTTATTTTAGTTTTTAAGATTGTTTCCATAGTGTGGCATGAGTTCCATATTCTAGGGAGAATATATATATATATATACAATATATATATTTCTGTCATTTTGTTATTCATAGCAAAATATGTACTGTACATTCTAATTATATTAATCTCAGAGCAATTTATCTCACTAGAAAGAAAAAAGTGTAGGTGTACCAAAGCAATGACTGATCTTTCTGATGAGTGTTAAAAGTGCTGCAAATTCATTCTGTAATGAGTCTGGTTCAATTAATATTGCCACTTCCATTAAAATAAGATGCAGGAGTTACGATAGCACTAAATATTAGAAATCTGATTCAGAGGCTCTGAATCTTCCTTACAATTGCTCAAAAACAGCTCATTAGATTCTGTCCAAAACTAATCAGGTGCCTGTTGTTGCACCTTAAATTTAAAACCTTTGAATACTTTTATAAATATGAGGTCTTTCAGAATGGGACAAGAGAGAGATTTAAAGCTAACTATATATCAGAGAGATTATATAGTTGAAATAGATCCAAACAATTTATTTTAAGTGCTTTTTATAAATCAACATGTATTCTACTGAAAGAAAATGCTGTGTAAATGAAACAATGACTCCTCATTCCTGGTCTCCACAGACATTGACCTAGATCATTCCCTTTATCATCCCTGGCCTTACAAAGCTATGACTTTGTAAGGATTTCTCCTGAAATTCTCAAGGATTTTAACATTATTTCCCTCTCTAGCAGAGTTTTGTGGTCTGAATAGTTGGAGGTGGTCATTACTGCCATTGCCAAGAGACACAAAAGTATCAACCAATGGAGTAAGTTCATTTTCTCAGGTAGGAGTTCTCACTATCTCTGTCAATAGAGGGCAATGAAATTTGATAAGGATCTTGTTGCAAAGTAGGCTGTTGTGATTACAGATCCTGAAAAACTCTTAAAAAGTCTTAACATGCAACACAAAATGTGAAACACCTGCAGTTTCCTCTGCAGATTATTAACATTTTATAATATTTAAAAAAAATAAAAGTCAGATGTAGAGAGTTCTCTGTATGCAAATTGTGCAGATCAAAGTTTAAAAACCTGATTCTGTCATTCTTCACATCAAGATTCTCCTGAATATTTTACTTTCCTCAGCCTTTATTCCTTTGCATCTTATCATATAATGATATCATAACAAAGAAGAAAAGTACTCCTTGAGGTCATGAATCATCAAAAAGTACATAACATCTACTTTTTTAATTACAACAAAAATTGTTTAGGAGCTGGAATCTTTTAATTCATTACCAATATTCAAACTAGAAAAAAAAAAACAAAAACAACAACCTTATGTTAGAGGTAAGATATTCAAGCATTAAATCCAGTGATTGTTCATTCCAAGTGATAGCAAAGGTTTACTAGAATTGTATGAGTCCTGTTTGAACTTTTACCTGAATGATTTTTCCTTCCATGAACTTAATGTTTGCAGCTTCTCTAACCAAAATGTAGTATTTCTCTACATTACTTCATTTACACTCAAAATGTTGATTTCAAACACTAGACTCTATTCTTGTCTTCCTTACCCTCAGCCCTGTGTTTCCAGATTATCCTTCTGTTTGATTTTCATGTCCATGTTGAGACTTGGACTTGATGATCCTTGTAGGTCTTTTCCAATTCAGAATATTCCATGAACCTCTGACTCTGTAAATTAACTTTATTTAAAATTGCCTTAAAAGTGTGTCATAGACTTTTCACTCATTTATGGTGCTTTAGTACTGCATGTATTTTAAATTGCACACCTTCTAGTGTAAACATTTATCTAAGTGATAGCTCTGCTCATAGATTTTTAAATAGCTAAGTACAAAACAGCCATGTGTATTAGCATAGTGGTTATGCATTTCTTAAAGGCTCAGAACACAAAGTTATTATCATCATAACTAGGTAATATGTTATTATATATATTTTGTATGTGGTAAAATAGTCTAGCTTTTTCATGAGAAAATAAAGTATAAAAATTACAGTTTCATGTAAAAAGTAAGGGAGAAACAAAAACTGTGGGTAATAGAGCAGGAAAAAAATTCCATATCCATATTGTCTTTTAACCTAATTACAGGGCTTTTAATCTTTCATGAAAGTTTATAAGAACATCCATTGTAATACACAATGTATAAAAATTTGGAAAAATAAATGCTCTAAACATCAATGTACCATGGTAAAACACAGCATCTTGAAAACTGTGGAACTGGTATAATTTATTATTGTCTATATACCTCTTAGGCAGAGATGGAACTTATATATATGTTTGTTAATGAGCCGGTAATAAACTTATAAAGGCAGAAATGAAAAATCCTGAATATACAACCACATATTTCATAATTCAAATGTATTATTTTCTACACTGAGATTATTGGATTACCATATTTCCTGATTTGTGAGTACTACATTTGTCTAATTTATCTGAAAAGAATTACAGGCATAGATGAAGCAGGTAAAAAAGACTTATGGGGATAGAAATAAACTTTAATCTTATTAAAGTCTTAAAAATTATTTATAGGGTTTGTTTAAAGTGTGTATTTCATTTTAGTATCTTAGTTTAAGTTTGGGGACTTTTTAAAAAGTCCTAAAACATTTATTTTATTCTTTTGAACGCAAATGGATTGAATTAAAATTGGTATAACGTTTACTTTTTGTGTTATAAAGATATTCACGTATAGGTGAGAAGGTCCAACGTAAAAATCCAGTAAAAGAATCTGTTGATCAAAAATGTCAAGCTGTGTTTACCTGAGCATGGGTTTTCTGGTAGGTTTTCTGGTAGGTTTTCACCACATATTTCAGCCTTCTGAAAGACTAAAATTTAGTGATTATTTTACTTATTAAGAGAAACTGAATGCAACAGTAACTTCACATTTGGACCATGAACTTGAGAGCAGAAAGACACTTGACATCCGGGTCAGGACTTCAGCCATTAGAGCTTCACACAAAAATCCAATTTATTCTTCCACTGGAAAAAAGTCTATGCTTTTTCCCTCCATTTTCTCAAGTGCCTCCCTGAATCATTATTTTCTCAGGAAAGATTTTCTTTCTCTGCTTTTATTTTAAGCATGTCTTTTCATTGTCAAACTGCATTCACTCACTCAAAGCACAGGAATGACACACTTCAATACATTAATCTTAAATATTCAGAATTAAATATGGATATTTCAACAAGCTAACAAATACTTTAAAAGTTCATGGAAATGGCACACAATTAATTTAACTAATGTGTTAGAGAAAATGGTAATATACCCGTGAGAAAAAAAAACCAGCTAAATTTACCAAATTTTTCGCTGAAAAATATTGTGATTGTTCTCTAAAAAGGAATATTTTTATTTTTAAAAGATACTGAAATATGTTCTTCATTAAAGTTCTAGGCTAAGTGTGGATGGATGTTGAAATTTTTGACAGTGGAAAATGAACCATACTAGCTAAAGAGGCAATATTGTGAAAATTCGTATTCAGTCTTAAATATTCATCTGGCAAGATTTGAAACTACTAAATATACCTTGAACTTGGAAATGTGGATTTCCTCTAAATATTGAACTGATTATCATATAGTGAATATTTACCTGTGACTAAGAATGATGTCTCAAAATTTTCTTCAGAGGGTTATTGTCATCGAATTTAGGAGAGTCATATATTCAAGCTAACAGCTAGTTAGTCATTCACCTATGAATCAGAAATTATGTGCAACAGTCCATAAATCCATTTTTATGCACTTATGTCATGTCTTTATTCTGAAGAGAGAAGCTGGTCAATTTGACATTGAAATGCAGGCTAACACAAGCTCCAGTGTCATGTGCAATTAATAATTTACAGTTCCACTTCAAATAGCAGAAAATCAGTCAATTTAGCATTTGAATTAGGCCTTGGTGTATATAGACACATTTTTCTACTCTTAAACTAATGTTCCTAATTTTTGTGTTGTCATACAATATCAAATATTTATGCATGCGCTGGGCAGGAGCATTCAAGAGCATATTGCAAGCCATGAAATTAGTTTAACTGGTGGTTTTAAAACCTTGCTTGTTCATCATTCTACATCTATGAGACTTTTCACTACAAGGAGAATGAAAAGTGAGAAAAGGAAAAGATCAAGTCATGATAAACACTGGAAGCTCAGAACCTCATTAAGTCTTTCAAAATGCCCCATGGAAGAGGCAGCTGAAAGTTCAAAACCCTTAACTGCCTGTATGCAGATGTGCAGCTGTTATGAACCCATATAGTCTGAACTCACAGTTCTAATTTTTCTTTTACTTGTAATATTTCAAAGAATAATAGAATCACAGAATCACAGAATGGCTACGGTTAGAAGGAACCATAAAGTTTAGCTTTTTTCAACCCCCCTGCACAAGTAGGGACTCCTTCCACTAGACCTGGTTTCTCAGACCCCCATCCAACCTGGCTTTCAACATTTCAAGGGATGGCGCATCCATCCTGGGATAGCTTCTCTGGGAAACAGTCCCAGTGCCTCACCACCTTCACAGTAAAGAATTTCTTCCTAACATTTGATTGAAATCTCTTTTAGTTTAAAAGTATTCTCTCTGTTCCTAACACTGACCATGTAAATTCATTTCATAAATTCATAGAAAATGCTGAGCTGGAAGGGACCCATCAGCATCATCGAGTTCTAGCTCCTGCCCTTGCACAGGACATCACAAGAACCCCACTATGTGCCTGAGAGCATTGTCCACATGCTTCTTGAACTCTGTCAGGCTGGTGCTGTGACCACTTCCCTGGGGAGTTTGTTCCAGTGCCCAACCACTCTCTGGGTAAAGTACCTTTTTCTAATACCCAGTCTAAACCTCCTCTGACACAACTTCAGGTCATTCATTCAAGTTCTGTCACTGGTCACCACAAAGAAGAGTTTGCCCCTCCTCTTCCCCTCATGAAGGTGTCAAAGACCACAATGAGCTCTCTCCCCTCAGTCTCCTCTTCTCCAGGCTGAACCAAGTGACCTCAGCAACTCCTCTTATGGCTTTCCCTCAGGGCCCTTCACCATCCTCATGACCCTCTTTTGGAAGCTCTCTAATAACCTAATGTCTTTTTTATATTGTGGCTCCCAAAACTGCACACAGGACCTGAGGTGAGACTGCCCCAGTGCAGAGCAGAGGGGACAATCCCCTCCCTTGACTGGCTGGCCATGCTGTGCCTGATGCCTCCCCAGATATGCCTGGCCCTGCCTGCCAGGGCACTGCTGACTCGTGTTGCTGGTATAAAGTCGACCAGGACCCCTAGTTCCCTTTTTGTGGCACTGCTTTCTTGATTCTCGTTCTCCGGTCTGTCCGTACATCCAGGATTGCTCCATCCCAGGCGCAGAATCCAGCACTTTCTTTATTGAACTTCATATGGTGAGTGATTTCCCAGCCCTCTAATTCCTTGAGGTCTCTTTGCAAGATCTCTCTGCCCTTGAGGGAGTCTACAGCTCCTCCCAGTTTAGTGTCACTGACAATAGTAATTTTAGAAGTCCATGGTAAACTTAGACTAACCAGTCCAGTTAACCAGCTAAATTAGATAAAAGTTAAGAAAAAGGAAGCCAAGATATTTTACTTGTGCTGTTGATGAATATTTTAAACCTCATTGAAATAGAGCATCATAAAATCATTAACAATCTTATGCAAATTAATCTTAACCAATTAAATGGTAACAATTACCCCCTAAAATTAATGTGCAGAGAAAACACTTTGACAGCAGCTGTAACTAATTTTCACTGTTCCTCAGCATTTAGAGATAAAGCACAAAGTTTAGATTAGCACATTTAGAAATGAAGCACTATTTGGAAGACAGCCACTGGTGTGTTTGGGGTACATTCCTTGACCGAACAGTTTAGGTTTTTTCTTAAGGAAACTATTTTGGCAAATGCTGGGAAATGTGTAACTACTGAGTGAATCTAACGATTTAAAAAACTGTGCTTAATAAAATTTAGTATGATGTCTTGCCTGTAGAATTTTTAAAACTTTTAAGGTGGAAAAATGCTGACTTTATTTCAGCAAAGCCCATATTTAGCTTCTCTAGGAAATACATTAACTATTATACACAGAAGCTATATTATAAGATAATGCATCAATTCCGTAACACCAGTAATAAAAATGTAAATAAGTAGATGCTAAGTGTCCTCAAAATGTATCTGAATATTTAGAGAAAGTGGTGTGCTTAAATTAATTTTTTTAAACGCCACTATTAGACTTAAAAGAAGACAATACCAAATGAGATATGAACATTGTAAAGAAATTTTTACAAGGGAAATAATGGACCTATGGGAGGCTGCTCATAACATGGACAATTTTGTATGTGTTTTTTAACAAAGAAGAGATAATTAGCAGGAATTATCTCCGATCAGAACACCTGCAAGAGATTATTTTTTGGAAAAGTGCAAAGAAGAGTCTCCAGTGAGAGAGTGAATATAGTTAAAGTACTTCACTGTTGCCTTTATTCCTCTAGATCATTTTTAAGCTATTGAAGAGGAATTTTTACTATTGAATCAGCAAGATGCTCAGTTGTCTGTAGAACAGAAGAAACAATAAGCCAGCTATGGCAGGGACAGCTGACTTTTAATTGCTCTGCTGTGACTTTTCATGCAATGTATCCACCAAACTATTGAGCAACAGTGATTGAAACTGCTCAAGTTTCAAGTATAATTTTAACAAAATATATATATATAAAGGGAATTTACAAATACATAGAAATATACACACATACACGAAAGCCTGCTCACTGTATTAAAAATTGACATAGATGCTGCATTTGAGCAGAAAAGGCTCTCAAATTAACAATCAAAAAATCTTTGTAGTTATCATATACAGTGTTTATTCTTCTGCCCTATGTGACCGTAACTATTTGTTGGCATATATATATATGTCCATATACATGCATACAAACACCCACATATATCCATACATGACTGTTTGTATGTATAGATTTTTTATAAATGATGTGTGCATGTATGAGTGTACATACATATTTCCATGTATATATCAACATATGTGTTTATAAAATTATGTAATACTTTTACAAGTCATTTTTAATAAATGTAATTATTTGGTATTTTAGAGCATTTTTAATTGCTCCAAAGTCCAAACAATTAAGAGTAAGGTTTGACTGGTGAATAGCTATTTACTCTGTACTATGGAAAATTACATTTATATTATCTGTAACCTGAATTCATACCCACAATTTTATCAAAATTAGGAATACCAGGAGTGTCTTTGAGTTCTATGCATTACAGCATGAAAATTTTGTATCACAGCTCAGATTAATTATGCTGCTCAGATTAATTATGTAGTAAAAATTATATGCCTTTAGAAAGATCTGTTCAAAACTGTTGGACTGATGCTATTATCCTTCACAAGGGAGATTTTTGATAAATATTAAGATGTTATCCTGAATAAATGATCCTTATGACTTCATATTCAATATTTTAGCCGTAGTATTGAGAAATTGACTTTGGCTCAACTTTCTGGAACAATTATAAATATCTAAGAATAAAAAAGACTCTCACAGGTCACCTAGTGGTCTTTTGACAAGCCACTATATGACATATAACCAAAGATATTTAGAGGTTAATTAGGCCACAAACCACACTGGGATTAAGGGGTACAAGATGATTTTATCTTTAAACTTGACACAGATCTGATTCTGAGCGAGTTACAGATGAACATGACATTCCTTTTCTCTTACATCTGGAAAAGCAGCAGTTGTAACAATCCTTAAGGTCTGGTTTCCCAGACTAGATCTCCTGATCTCCACTTACTCCACCTTTATTTGGACTTGGATTTCTCCTGCAGTTTATTTGTCTGAGCACTTTCACTGCTGCTCTACAACTTAAAATGGAATGTGCACATGCCTCAGGTAGCTACATGCTTATAACATCATTGCTTTGTCTGTGAAATGCACAGTTATAGAGAAAAAGACAGAAAACCAGCCATGATTAAAACCATCATTTGTGTGTGTGTGTGTATGTGTGTGTAAATGAGCTGGCATGGTCTTACCCTTAAACAATTTCAAGATTGAAAAAAAAAAATAAAGGACGATTTTTGTCTGAGGCAATTAAATTAATTGAAGACTGTTTTTTGATCTCTTTTTGAAGACAGTTTTCATTTTACAAAGCATTTACTATAGATCTTTTTTTTAACCTAGATTTACTATAACTGTCTTTAAAATGCATTGTGTAGAATGACCCAGGAATATTTCTTAAGCAACTTTAATAGAAAATAAAATATAAGAAAAAATTCTAAAAAGAGTTTAGAATTCTACAGAACAATCAAAGCAGAAGGAAGGACTACAAAATGCCACAATATTTCTTGACTTGTGAGTCTTGTTTTTTTCCTGGCAATAGCAACATCATTTGAAAAGTTTATAATCTCTGGATAAAAAATTTCTGACAACTAGACACAATATATAGCATGAATACTGTCTTTTCACTGATGTCAGGCTATATTTACAGCTGTTTTTTGGAGGATCCATCCACATGGCACTTGCTGGACTAATTAGGTTTTGTTTCCATAAAGTTGTTGGTTTTTTGTTATACAAGCAGGTATACGCAGTAGACATTCCCAAGCTTCTCAGATTTTATTGTTCAATATTTTGACAGCTTTTCTTTTACCAATATTCTGTTGACATTGCAGATATAAATCCTGAAGCAAGGTTGTTTCAATTCATTACATTCTATTTTTTGCTAATGGAAAATCAAATTTTTTTTATAAAGATTCTTTCTTCTTTTTCTTTTCTCATGTAATTTTGTTGAATCTAGATTTAGCTAAGTATTGTGTTCCATGTGTGTAGATTATACCAATGATATGGATTTTATTTCTTTTTCCTGGGTGTCAGCAAATTTCATCCAGAGTATTCAAGCAGAGGAGTTTGAATGGGAGGGGAGCTCACAACTGCACCTGGGACAGAGTGAAGTGCTTATCTGATTTTTTACTTTGCACCCTTCTGTTTCTCTAACACTAAAAATAATTTCCTACAGATTAGTGTTTTCTATACATCTCAGGCAGCAAAGGAACATGTAAAGGTGTTCAGTTTCTCATGTTGTTGTCTAGAGAAGGAAGAAAAATATGTTTCTCATGCTTGCAAGTGGGATAGGAAACCAAGTATGGGACAGTGTGCTGCCTCCACAGCATGCATCCTAAATTCAGAATTCTCCAGGGGCAGACTGAGCAATAAGCAGATTGTCTCGCAAACCATTTTCTGCCTTGTAGGATGTTTTTGCAGGCAGCACAAAATGATGATCTAGTTCTCAGACTGGGTTCATTCATTTAAGCTTTTGCGCTGATTTTCCTCCATGTCTTTTTTCTAAGCACCATGGGTAAAAGTCCTCAGGAATATTCCACAAGGTTTATTAGCTGGATACCATACGGTTAAGTTTCTTACTAAATCTATTGTAATTGTTACTATTGTTTTTTAGTGTTCCATAACTGTTTATTGCCTGAGATGGATTTTTTTTCCACATATGTTTTCAGCCAGAAGGAAACTTAAATTTCCAACTATTTGCTGATTAAGGGAAATTTTTCCAAAATAAGGCAGCTGTAGGACTCAGTGCTTCAGAAATATCTCTCTGAAAATCTCTGTGTCAATTTACAACGTATGCACATCCTTAGAGAAACACAACTGCTTGCTGGATTTCCTCTTTATAACAACAAGAAACACAGGGTTTTCTCAAACTTGTGTTTCCATTTTTAATTTTGCAATTTTGTGATTTCAAAATTTAAATATCAGCTGAAAGTTAAAAAAAATGTGTTCAGCAAAATAAAAATACAATTCTTCAGACTATTTAATGTGTTAAAACATTATAGAGTGTCATGGTTTAACCCCATCTGACAATTAAGCTCCATGCAGCTGCTTGCTCTCTCCCAGCCCCAAGAGGGACTGAGGGGAGAATTGGAAAATACAAGAGAAAACTTATGTTTAATAAGTTTAATAGGCAATAATACAAAAAGGGAAAACAAAAGCAATGCACACAAGCAAAGCAAAACAGGAATTCCATTCACTGCTTCCTGTGGGCAGGCAGTTGTTCAGCCAACCCTAAGAAAGCAGAGCTCCATCACAGGTACAGTGACACCCCTAAGAAAGCAGAGCTCCATCACTCTGAACATCCTCCCTTCATTCTTCTCCCAGAAGTATATTCTGAGCACGATGGCATAGGGTATGGGATACCCCTTGGGTCAGTTGGGTTCAATTGTCCCAGCTGTGTGTCCTTTCAACTCTTTTGCCACCCTCCCATACTCCTCACTGGTAGGTGGGGTAAGGAGCAGAAAAGGCTTTGACTCTGTGGAAGCTCTGCTCAGCAGTGATTAAAACTTCTTTGTATCATCAAAATTGTTTCCAATACAAATCCCAAAAATGGCCACATACCAAGTACAGTGAGGAAAACTTACTCTACCCCAGCCAAAACACAAAGAATTAACACAATTTTGAAGTTTAGTTCACCTTTATTTGATCTCATCCATCTTTTTGGTGCATTGTGCATCTCTTCAAAGCTATCACATTACTAATTTAAAAATTGGAAACAGTCTGCTGCAATTAAAAAGAAGAGTTGGGCAGAAAAGAAGGTATATGTATACAATATCAAACTGCATGCTCTAAAAAGCTCTCTGTTCTGAAACAAAGAAAAAGTTATACACAGAATAAGTAGAATATTATGGTCAGTATTTAGAGGAAACATTTTAATTGTAAAGACTGAATGTTCTATAGTTCATTCATACCAGTGTACTGACAAGAATTGACTCCTTACTAATTTAGGTGCATCTCAAAAATTGTTTCAAAATTGTGTATATTATGTAGCTATGCTTTAGCATTAGTACTCAAAGATATAATATTGCAGTGTCATCTACTCAAATGAATATGTGCAATATTTTTAGAAATACTAATGATGCACTTTGGGAGCTGTCTATGAAAGCTCAAGATAGAAGCATTGTTCAGTTCAGTGGAAGTATTTTGCCCAGCAGTTAAACCACTGACAGCTGTTTTGGCCATCTCTCTGCTCTAAACTAGGTTGGATCAATACAAAATACAAACCCCAGCTCTAAAAAGGGCCTACCTGACAAGCATTTATATTAAAGTAGGTGATTCCTTTAAAACTGCAAATCGAAAAGCCAATGTGAAAAATAAATTTTTAAGATGACTCTTTGAAAGTGCCGTAAGATCCCAAGGCCTGATTATCAGTTGGATGGGCAGTTTCAGGGAAACAGGTCAATGTATAATACAGCTCTCTTGATTTTGTTGCAGAATTGTGTGCCAAGATGCATATATGTGCTTTTATATGTTTTCATTCAATTTTCTCTGTTGCTGATTATCAAAATTTAGTGGTGAGGGTTTCCAAGAATTTTTTTGAAAAATCAGATATTTCTATGGTCAAGAAAAATGATATCTCCTAAGGAAAAATGAAAAAAGTCATCTTTGAATTAACTTGCAAGGTAGGAATTTTACCACTTCTTGAATTTTTGAGGGACTTGGCTTAAGACCTCAAACTGCTTGGGCTATTCCAGAGAAATTAGGTTAGCATCATAATTATTACACATACATCATACATTTATCATAATGTAAGGGAGTCTGTTTAGTTGAGTAAGTTATAAACTTGAGCTACCACTGTCTTTGGGGCAAGGTGGTTTTGAAATGAGCTTACAGTCCTTGATGATTAAGTGACTTCTTTAAATGTCTGAATTTTAATTAGTATGATTTGACTGAACTATCATTAGCAGTCCTATGATTCCACAGGCAGAAGAACTTGATTGGTGATAAATTTGAATCTTTATTTAAGAATCCCTAGTTTCATATTGATTAGCAAAGTGTACCTACCCAAAATGGCTTGCATAAAATTTTGTCTTTGAAAAAAAAAACAAAATAAAACCATGGAATCTAATAAAATGGCTTGTTTTCTCTTGATAATTTATCATTTTGAGGTGTATTCATGTTAGTTTGCAATATAACCACCCTAAGTGACCCATCATCTTTTTAGCTCTCTTTGTCCTTTTGAATCCTTTCTCCTTTTATTTCAGTCCTCTTTTTACTTTTTCTTTCTTTTTTTAAAATCTCAAATATTTATAATGATTTTGCAGTCTACACTTTAACCTTTAAAGAACCCTTTTCAAGAGATCAAGAAACTAATAAAGGTGATTGGTAAACAATGCTATTTAATTATTATGTCGTACTCATTTCTTCTGGTATTCCTGCTTTTTCCACCTTGATCTGTGGAAGACAATGTTGAATCAACCAAATAGAGACATTAAGAAAAACATATAGATTTCTTATAAATAAAATTATAATGCATTGTCATTTGTATGAACCCAGCTTTCATATAGCATAACAAATGACCCTTCTGAGTATATATTGGATAGAAACATTTGGAAATAAGGAGTCACTGACTAGACATTGCAGTGAATATGTCATTTAGTTAGAGAATTTCTAGTCAGCATAAGAGAAATGAGGATGCTAGAACACTGGATGAAAATATATTTCCAGATGTTATATGAAGTCACATGTGTCTTTTTTCTGAGATGGATGTAAAAATTAAGTGTAAAAACATTGAGGTTTTTCAATAAATTATTTAGGTTAGTTAAATAGCTGGATGAATCATACATAATCAGTTTCTGATCATTTAGCAGAAAGATTTACAATGCAGAAGGATGCATGTTTTATGGTAGATATGAGGATGTCTGAAAATGGACTTAATTTTCACATTTTATATGACTGGTTTTTAATAATTTAGTTTCTGTGTGAGAGTCACGTCATGAAAATTTGCACTTATGTGCACATGAAGACTCCATGAGTCCTGAGTCCTGAACTTTTGCTTTACGGGGCATTTGAGACTTACTGGCCTGTTAATACACTCTTGTTCACTTTCTATTTTGTTGGATTATATTAACTGTCTAGAGCTTAAGGAAAATGAGAATTGACACAAAGCTTTACCTGTCTGAAAGGAAAAATAATTTTAAATTAATATGGAGGTCAGTGGAAAATTATTAATTTTATGCTCCAGTTACTTTTATTATTCAAATATACTACCCATGCTACTGTGACTATATAAGAAGGAAAAAAGTGAATATCCATTTCTCTTCCAAAGCTGTTTGACTTTTTTTTAATAACTGCAATCTTTGTTTAACATGTAAATTAAAATTCAGTTCTCTCATTATCCATAGCTTAGATTCCTACTCTCATGCAGTGCTATGCACTGCACTTTTCTCTGCAATGTTTTGACAGACACTTCAGAGACTTGCATTCATTGTCACACACTATTCACATCATGTTGCATGGTTAAAGATGAGAGGTTTAAAATACAGAGACTTAAATAAGACACGTCACCCAAAAGGAAGAGAAAACCATTCTCTTCATAGCAAAGATTCAGAGATTCACAGAATATTCTGAGTTGGAAGGCACCCACAGGATCATGAAGTCCAACTCTTAAGTATATGGTCTGTATGCACATTGAGCCCATAGCCTTGGTGTTTTTAGCACCATATTCTAACCAGCTGTTTCAGATATATGGGTGGCAGGTCTGGGAAGGGATAATCTGTGGGTATCCAGCTTGCCCTGATTTTGTTCTATGACATACATTCTGTGGCAACAAACAATACTTCATGGGACACTACTAAGAGAGTTTCCTTTGGTGTCATGACTGCTGTGAAGAGTGGCCAGGAAAACGAAGAACATGCTTAGGAAAAGGCAACGCAGGAGGATGAGATCTGCACTCAGAATATTGACTACCATGCAGTGAGGTAGGGTTGGATCTAGCCTGGAGTTTGAAAGTGGCAATCACTAGGCCAGAAGAGAAACACAGGAGGGGGTTTTCTATGATAAATGAAATGAAGAAGATGGATCAGTACGAATACTGATTCCTCAGTATTTGTCATTATTGCATGATCATTCAGGCTCCAGATATGTTTTGATTTGTTACCAAAACAAGTCAAAAGCCTAGCTGCAGACAACCTAATTAAAACTAATAAATGGACAAAAATGTGCTACCAGGTAATACGTAACCTACCTGAAAACCTCTTTAGCATTGAGAAGTCTGCTTTTGTGGACTGAGAGAGCAAATTATCTGCAAGCTAAATATATTTAATGAGATGTTTCCACTGTAAATACCACACTTGACACAAGATAAAACCATTACAGGCTATTAGTTAATCTGCTTCTCCTTTGTCATAAAATGATCACAGTTGTCAGTGAGCAGTAAATGTTCAAAACAACTCAGTATTAAGGTACGATAATGTTACATGATAATCTTCAAAGATTTTTAAAGATGATATTGAATATCAAAAAGCAGAAGGTTATACTCATTATGTGTACTCTGTATGCTTCATTTCTATGACAGATTTAGTGAGTAAAAGAAAGCTATTTAAGTAACTGTTCTGATAGTCAGTTTCTACAAAGAAGCTGAGAAGCTGACCTTTAAAACTGATATACACTGATTATTATGTTTGTCAGCTTATTTTGGTGATACAGAGAAGCCAATGCTTGCCAATCTTTCTTCTGCCAGGATTCCATTCTTTTCCTTTTGTTTCACAACATTCCCTCCATCCTGATTTCCTCTTCCTGGGAAAGAGCAAATTACTTAAAAGACTTATTTACAAGCATATAATTTCAGCAATGCTCTATTTGTGCTAAATATCAAGCTCGCAGTTAAAGTGCATTGGAGTATTAAGAATGCCTTTAAAAATAGAATTTAAGCTGGTTCTTTAAAAAGTATTCAGTTTATTTGCTATATTTTAAGACTTTTCCATGTCAGTGTTGTAGGAATCAATCTGCAGTTAAATCTTTCTTCTTACACATAAAGGTATTGGGAAAAGAAATTCCAATATTCCCTGTCCACCTTCATGCAGTTGCCAGATGACCTAAATTCATAATAATCCAACTGAGAGAGCTGTTATATAAGCTGCTGCTTTCAGAGAAGAGGAAAACACTACTGTCTTGTATTTCTCTGACCTTAAGTTTAGAAATATTTACTTGAAATTACTATGAATTTATTTCTCCTTGCAGTATGAAAGGATCAGGGGGATTTGGCCATCAATCTGTAACAAAAGTTACAAATAAAGGATAAGGATAAAATTCTTTTCAGGATTATAGAGGTTTTAACCAGCTACTGTGCATAATAATATTACTCTTTGCCTTCTTGATCATTTACTTTAGTGACAGCCATTGTTGTCACAGCCTGTGTCTGATTTAAAAAGTGTAGCAACACAGTGCAGTATGCTTAATAACTATCTTAAGAAGATGAAAACACCTTCAAACACACTCTCCAAACTTCACCTATCTGAAATGGAGAAGTAACTTCCAAATGCTGAAAGAGCCCATGGTATCTATGAGCTATGGAAAGTTCAACAGACCTTAGCTTTTTTTAATTCAGTGGACTACAGGGCCAGAGAAATTCTTCAGCTAACAAGATTCTGATTCTATTAGTACATTCCAATGCTTTATAAGTTGGTACTCTGAGATCAGACATGAAATATGAAGTAAGAAATCTCAAAGTGAAGTCCAAAAAAACACCTCCTTGCCTGATAATATTCTGTAAAGAATAAAATGTGCATTCATTTGTTCTATATTTATTGTGTCTTATTATTGCCTTTATTGCCTTGTGTTGCAGTCAGATTTGTGAAAGACATACGTTTACTGTTTCTTTTGGTTTTGCTATGGCAAATGTGTTGCTTTTCTACATTAAGTTACTGCATATGCTAGGTTTCATAACCTTGGTCACAGAAAAGAGCGGTATTATGCTAGGTAATACAGAAACAAAAAATACAAGGAGAAATTTTCAAGTTAAGGCCTTAGTTTTACTATTTCTCTTACAAATATCTTTCATAAGAGAGAAAAAGTTATAAAATATGAAGATGTCAGGTGGAATATAATCTATAAATGACAAAAGCAAAAAAAGCAAACAAAATAATGGGATGAAAAAACATAAGAAAATTATAGTTATGGGTTGACCCTAGCTGAATGCCAGGCGCCCATCACTTTCCTCCTCAGCTGAGCAGAGGAGAGAATATATAAGGAATTTCTCATGAGTCAAGACAAAGGCAAGGAAGGATCACTCACCAGGTACTGTCACAGGCAAAACAAACTCAGCTGGGAAAAAATAGTTAAACTTATTACCAAACAAACTAGAGTAGGGTGATGGGAAATAAAACCCAAAACTTAAAACTCCTTCTCTATACCACTCCCTTCTTCCTCATCTCAATATCATTCTGCATTTTCTGACCTTCCTCCTCCACCATAGCAGAGAGGGACAGGGAATGGGGTCTGTGATCAGTCCATCACATGTTGTCTCTGCTGCTCCTTCCTCCTCAGGGAGAGAACTCCTCACATTCTTTACCTGGTCTGGCATGGGCTCCCTCCCATGGGAACATGGATGTATGTTTCTGCCACAGGTTGCAGTTTTTCCCAAACTGCTCCAGAATGGGTCCCTTCCATGGGCTGCAGTCTTTTAGGAACAGGCTGTTTCATTGTGGGTCCCCCTTGCAGTCACTTGTCCTGCCACCAAACCTGCTCCAACATGGACTCCCTGCTGCACCAGTCCACAGGTCCTGCCAGGCACCTGATCCAGCACAGGCTTCCCACTGGGTCAGAGCTACCTTCAGGCATCTACCTGCACTAGCATGAGGCTGTCTCTCCTTTGGCTGCAGGGGGATCTCTGCTTCCCTGTGCACCTCCATGGACCTCACCGTGGTCTTCACCATGGACTGCATGGAGGCTTGGCTGCAGCTTCTGGAGCACCTCTACCCCCTACTTCTCCACCAACCCCAGCATCTGCCTGGCAATCTGATTCTCTCATACATTCTCACTTCTTTCTGGCTTTTCTTCTGCAGGAGTTTGGTTTCTTTCCCACCTTGAATACATTATCCTGGAGGTGCTACTCCCATTGCTGATGGGTGTGTCCTTGGCCAGTTGTGGGTGCCTCGGAGCAATCTGGCATCGACTCAGTTGAACACAGGGGAAGCTCCTGACAGCTTCTCATAGAAGACATGCCTTTAGCCCCATGCTCCAAAACTTTGCCATGCAAACTGAATAAAATGATACTATCAGAGAATTTAATTGGAAAGTAGAGTGGCCCACCTGCCCAATTAATTACAGATCTATTTTCCAGTGTGGTGTCTCCATTTTATTTATTTGCCAAGAATTATAAAAAAAAGCTATTGTATGCCTAAGAAATATCTGCAAAATGAACAATCAAGCCATTTTAAGAGATTTTATCTTGTTTTTGTTTTGAGATTAGAAGAGAACGCTGTGAAATTGTTCTGTTAGAAACAAAAATGGTTTCCCTCTGTACTGTACAAAGTTGAATTGCACCCCTGGAGATCTGCCAAACAACCTGGAAATAATTTGAACAACCAGTGATCCATGTTGAGTGATCTTTACCTCCTCACTCTCTGCCTGCTTTTGTTCTTGGTTTGCATTTTTTCTTTGATCAGATGGTTGCTGCTTGAATAAAGAAGGATGACTAATTGTTTAAAAATATTTTTAACATCTTTTGAAGTACTCCGTTATGACAAGTTATGTCAATGCTGCGATGCTTCACCATCTACTCTCCTGTTTTATTAATGACAAGTGAACTAAATGAGCTACAGTGTTCAATGCAATGTGAAGGGTACTTGATGCACAGCTCCCACTTATGATTAAAAAAAAAAAAGTGTAGCTTGTTTCCTGTATTATGTTAATACCAATATTTTCAGCCTTTCTTACTGCTATGTAAACATTAGGTCTTAATCTATAGAAAAGCCTTGGGAAGTAATTTTACTTTTCTATTCTACTGAAAACTTGCAAGTCCAGAGTTTGATCTCTAATAAACATGGCCTGAATTTAAAAGGTCTTCACCACAAAGGACCATCTGTCACTAGAAGTGAATTGTTATCTGTAAACACATGTAATTGTATTGAAATCCCCAAGTATGAATTTAGAAGCATAAGTATGTGCCCTCTGGAGAGGGGAAGGAAAAAAAACAGTCCAAATATCTGAGTACAAATATTTGAATTCACTCCATCCTTGGATTCTACTTAGACCTCAAAGCTCCATATATTAGCAACTTAATGATTAAAAATTATTCCTTCACCATGAGTGAAAACTAAGAGTAAAATATAGTTATACTTTCTGTTTCTGGTGTTAGTAACCATGTAGTGTGGATGAGTATCCAAAACAAAAAAAACGCTTAATTTGTCCATTTTTCAGAAATGGCTAGAGATTGTCACTGTTCTGAGAAACAATATTTTCCTTTAGATGGAGGGAATTCTGAGAGAAGAGTGAAATGGTTTGGAGTGAAACCCTGTAGATCACTACAGCTTCTAACCATGTAGCACCTGTAGAAGCGCAGAAAATAAGGGTGCATTAGCATAAGTCTCAAACACCAAAGGGGCATTAAGACAACCAAAAATTGTTGTGTAAGAACCTGCTGTGCAAACAGGCAAGGGAAATCTGGCTGTGGCTGGTGAAGGGATCATGCCATGGCATACTGTGGCAACATTTTTCTGTGACAATTACCATTGTTCTGGTTCCTGCAGATAAGTGCAACACAGTACTGCATAAGTGCAGGATTGAGGTCAAGGAGAGGGGGATGAGAACACCAAAGACCCCTGAAGACCTCTGCCCCATTTCCAGAAAGGTCTAGAAGAATGGGCTGTGCATGACAACTCGTTTGCATGGAAAGTGAGAATCTTTACCTCAGGGTGGGGAAAATTTACCTATTAAAAGGTATACCAACAAAGCTTGGATGTGCCCCCCAGGATCCTGGACACCCTGTTGATTGGATTGATACTGGACCCAGGAGAGGTGGTCTCCTTTCCTCTCCGATCTAAACAGTCCCTCCCTTTCCTCTTTTCTTTTATTCTATTATTTCTTTCACTACTAGAAGTCAAGGAACTACCATACTTACTTCCATGCTGTGTATATAATTTATTAATAAGACTTTGTGTTTTCAGACCTTTCTGACTTCTGATATTCCTTTTTGATCATAGGTATCTATGAATCTCGGGTTCTCTCTTAGGACTGGAACATGACACTGCATACCACCATGTTATCAGCACTCTTGAAACAACTCAGTAAACATAGTGCAAATGTTCTCAAAGGAAATTAAACTGCAGATAGAGGCTATTCTCAGAAACAAGCAGTGATTCTTGAACAAAATGGGACTTTGTAGAAGGTTCCATCTCAAGATGGTAAGCACCTTTTCCTGAAAACCTGGTATCCAGTTGGGTATCAAAGAGGAAAGCATAACTGCTGAAGGGAATTTAAGAAAAGCCATGAATAATCGTGTCAAAGGCCTAAAATTACCAGATCTTAAAAATCTTAATCTATTTAGTATTTTATTAACAGTCATAGCAATTTCAGTAAAATATGTGGGGTTTTTTTCTGCCACTAAATAATATTACAGAATGCATTTGGATCTTACAGGCCCAGAGTGCCTAATAATTTTTAAATTAGACTGTGCAGGTATTTGCTATAGAATACATATATAGAATAGTCACATTTTCTGATCCTTATTAATTGAAGAGCAGAAGAATGGATGCAGTTAACAGGTTGCAGATTGCCCAGTTGAAGATTTCTTCAGAGCATCTCCCAGCAGAAATGATGGCTTTGGACCAGTTCAGTCAAAAAAAATGAACCCTTTTTTGTTTGTTTCAAGTATTCCTTACTTTAGTTCTCCACTGAGTTTTTGAAAGCCATCAATCTCTCAGTAGAAGAGTACGGTGTCAATGTTCTTAGTGGAAGTGGGCCAGCAGACTCTCACAACTTGTCCAGATCCATACTGGCAATTTTGCATGAGATACTCAAGTTGATACTAATTTTAGCAGAAGTATGTGGGTGTCAATAGAATTGAGAGTGGAAGCTTCTAGAATGAGCAAGGTGGGGCTGACTGTCAATGTCAGATGACAGGAAAAATCATGCTTGGTAGATAGTTAATAGTAATCAGACAACTGATTATGGACAGAAATAATTATAGAGAGAACTGATTAAGGGAGAGGAAGCCAGCACTCATCAAGGGTAGCATGAGAGACAAGATACTAGAAGATGCCTAAACTGCCAAAAGAAATGTGGGCGTACTTGTCTCCTTTAGCTACAAGAAATGTTGATTGGGCAAAGTGCAGCACAGAGTGAGTGTTTGGGAAAACTGGAAACTGAGCAAGATAAAAACATAAGGGGCAAAATATGGTAAAGAACTTTCTGAGGCACAGCAGTATTTGAGAAATGTGCAGCAGGTAAGGCTGGACATAGAGACAAGCAACAACACCCTGGCAAAGCAGAGTAGAGTGGAGGGTGGAAGTCACATCCCATCCCAGCACAGAAGAAATGAAAGGGTCTACATGAAAGAGCAGGAAATTCATCTTAAAGGATTAAGAGTACAGAGAAAGGGAGAGGTTATGTTCATGTGAGGTTATATTTTTAAAGTGTTGGTGGCTAACTACAGAGGTCTGTAGAAGTAGAGGCTCTTTATCGCCTGATTGGTTGTTTCCAAATTAAAAGTTGGGCTAAAAAATAGCAATATGTAACAAATGTGATAAAAAATAAAAAAATATACATTTTTTACTTCTTCCTTTTAGCTTCAACTTTATTCCCTAGATAAATGCCCAGAACTTTAATGGAATATGGTCGCACTGCAGCTCAGACCAAGAAAGGTGTTTATTTTTCTAATAATGTATTCCTAAAGTATTTTCTCATGGTGGGAGGAGAAACACAGTCTTTAATGATTTAAAATTCCTACAAAAATTGACACAATGCTACACATTACTTTGCCTTCCTTTTTTCCTCTTCTGCATAGCATGTCTCTAAGTAATGCTATTCCTCCTTTACACCTCCTTACATAGTATCAACCAACTTGTGAAGGTCAGGCCATATTTATTTCCATTGTTCATCATCAGGCCAGACTTCTGGGGACAGCTACCATGCTTGTAGTGAATTACAGATCAGTTGCAGAAATATCAATGGGATTTCGTATTGTGTTGTCTTAAAGATCAAACATGTTTATTATGATCAATATAATCATATGTGAAACTAAAGCAATGTATAACAATTTATCATTTATTGCAGCATTTTGCCAAATTTTATTCTGTGGTTTTTAAAATTTTTTGTTGTGATTATACTGGTTTTAATATGCTTGGATGGTTATAATAGTGGTTGTCTATAATAGTAAAATATAACCTTGTCCATTTGTTTTGATGTGCAATATTTTGGGGAATATTAACCCAGCTAGTAACAATGAAGGTCTTACAAAACTAGAATACAGAAACCAAGAAAATATGCAAGAGCATTGCAGTTGCTACTGTAATTCAAAGACTGTGTTCATCCCTCTCTTCCACTGGTGTAAATCACAAATGGCTTCTTTTTAGTCCATACGTATTTTTAATATTTATATATATACACACAATGATAACTTATTATAAAAACCATGCAGGTCTTACCTTTATTCTGCATTAATATGTACTGCATAGTGAGGTGTTAATTTTGTTCTAAGATCTACTGTAATTATAATGTCTTACAGTGAAAAATACTGCACACAAAGTTTGGAAACACTTCAGTTAAATGAATATGAATTTTTCTTTTGATTTTTGTGAGTTCAGTAAAATGCAGTCCTTTTTTTCCTCTCTCATTTTTGTGTTATATGCTATGAAAAGCAACCACAGCAGAGTCCTGTAGGGGAAAAAACCCTGTTTTTAGGGTATAGAACTATGAAAGGAGAGTTCTCATTCTTCGGCTCAAGTCTGAGGTTTGGGAAGTCATGCCACCTATCTGAGCTATTCCATTCCTGGTCATTCTTTGTACCAGACCTCTTCACTATCAGGAACACAGTCTCATGTTATAGTGTTTTGCACTGGACCCTGAATAATAAGGCTCTTCAGGTTTTTTCTTTTGATCTTTAGGTCCTGTTTTAATACATACAATGATACTGAAGGAACTGGAAATGGAGGCTTTAATCAAGGTTGAAATTTGGCTTTGATAGCAAAGTTTACTTTCCTCATTTTATGCAAAGCAAGTTCTTGGTGGTTCCACTTTTCTGCTTATATGCTAAATCAAGTACAGCAGATAATTCCTCTTTACTTCTCTTTTTGCTTTCAAGCCTCTACAGCTGCATCCATGCACCCTGGATACCTAAAAAGCAGTAGATACCACTACAGAGACTGGACCTTCTAATTATATGTAGTTAAAGTAGGAACTACTTCAAATTAAGCTCTTTTGGATTCTGGTGTCTTGGTTTTACTATCCAAAGACACTTAATATGGAGAATACATATCTGAGGTTTGCACCTGTTGGAGATATCACATTAAAACATGGTTTATGAGGTACCAAAGCATGGTTTATGATCAATGTGTTTCCAACTTGAAAGTGAGAATTGGCTTGTATAAAAGACATAGGCCGAAAATACGAACAATTATAGACAAATCTTAAAATATCATCAGAAATATTCAGCTCCCTTTTAGAGTTTTGTCTGTATGTCTGGAACTCAGGAGCAGACAATTGAGTATCATGTGCAAAAGACTGACAAGTACAAGGCAAAGACATTGATAATTTTCAGAGTAAATTGATATAGCATTTTAATATTCTATATAATATATTCTTTGCCTACAGAAAATTCTTCTTTGACAAAAACATACAGAGACAGGATAAACTGCAGTTTAAACAAAAGTGTGTAAATAAGTGTGTTTTAAAGTCAACTACTTTTTCTAGTCTATCAAAAAAAATATCACTGAAACATATGTAAACTTTGATGCATCTACTGGTTTTTTCCTTTAAGTTATGGTGACCACTCTAAAAATGGCAGATTTCACCAAACAAGGTATAAACAAGGGTATAAACAAGGATTTCTTCATTCTTGTTGCATATGGAGGGTAAGTTTGCCTATACAGCATGTTTTTTGTATAATTTTCGGACAACAGCAAGTGAAATCCTCCTATGCATTGTATTTGGTTTCCCTCACAGTGCGAAGCAAACATGCTTATTAACTATAATAACTCTGTGAATCTTTAAGGCTGTCATGTCAGTCTGGATGTACAGGAGGATGTAGATAGCAGAACTTTGACTCAGCATGTCTATTGTTACCTTGCCAAGCTTGAGAAATGTGAGCAATGAGACTTGCAAAATGAAATGTTGCCTGACAGCAGCCAGCCTTCCAGACTCAAGAATCCTATTATAAAGCTACTTAGAAAAAAAGTGTATCACTCTTAGGACCTTTCAGATTAGTGGAGTGATGCAGCTTTATTATCAGATATTGTTCAGTTCATCATAAACGTCTCACTGCCACTGCACCTTATGTGGGAAAAGAACTATATAAAAGCATACCATATTCCAATCTAATTCACACGATGGCTTTCTTGGTAATTAAGGTCCAAATGGTGTTAAACTTCTAGGGATTTTCTATTACCAGTATGAATCAAATGATTTAAAATGGCTAGATTAAAACACTTGGTGTCACTGCTTAAGAAAAGGAGTGGAAAGGGATCTTTGAAAAGTAATAAATAAAATTTATTTAGAGATTCAATTTATTTCTAAGTGACCACGTCAAATTGATTTGAAAAAAACAGATGGAAAGAAGATCTTTGTAACTTTTCAGCTGATGGCAGTATGTCTTTTAAATCCACCATTAAAAGCCTGTTCAGTGGCCATAAATATAAGTCCAGAGAACAGAGTTTGCAATAAGATACTTGGTGTAGTGGCACAGAGATAGGATTTTCACAATGATAATTGTTTTATTCGTGCTTTAGATCTTTTGAGGGAACTTTTTCACTCTGTCCCTTATTGACTATTTCGTACCCAAGAATATTCAAGGATGTTTCTGTACTGAGGACCTGGCCAGAAGAATGTTCATAACAATGATGTGAAGGCCAAAATCCACCCTCTTCTCTAGCAGCCATACTGCCTAGCTTCATAAATTTCTCACAGAAACCAAGAAGAATCTGCCTGGCATACTGGAAGAAGGGAGGAGACTTAGCTTCTACCACTTAAGGTCTTTATGACATGAAGGCATTCATACAGTATGAATGACTCACATGCAGCAAAGCTCTTATTTGAGGAGTCTAAAGTCTATAATATTCTTTAGAAATGCATACATGAGACAGTATATTCAACCCAAAACCAGTCCTTTTGAAAACTAGGAGAGAACTGATCCTACAGTTTTGTCATTGCTTGTTTCTGTCTTCCATGCACCCTTTCCTAAGAAATTTATATATTTTGATAAAATCCTCCTGACTCTTCTTTTTTCCATCTTGAATGGTCCCATCTCTCTCAGTATTTCCTCACAGAAGAGATGCTCCAATCCCTAAGACATTTTAGTGGCCTTTTGCTGAACTCTCTCCAGTATGTCCATCTCTTTGTTGTATTGAAAAGCCCAGAAGTAGTCTCAGTACACCAGGTGTGGTGTCACCAGGGCTGAAAAGAGGTGAAGGATTGTGTCCCTCACCTGCTGGCAGCACTCTTCTCAATGCAGTCCAAGATACTCCTGGTTTTCCTTGCTGTAAGGGCATGCTTGCATTATCTTTGCAGAACTATCAGGCTCTATCATAAATGAATCCTCTAATAAACTGAAAATATAAAACTTTTAATTTTAGGTCCAATGATTGTGTTATTTTGTATTTGGAGAGCTATGCAGAGTTACTTTAATTTTTATTTTCGTTTGCTTTGGTTTTTAAACTCCGAGAATATATGTCTACTCGCTCATATTTAGAGATATCTCAGCCTTATTATAGCACCTCATTCTCCTAAAAAGTAAGTCACTTCTGTTAAGTTTGGTATCCTTTAATACAAAAAGCTAGTTTCCTAGGTTCTTGTGCTATCCACTGTATTTTTGTGCCTCTTAACATACATTCTTACCATGCTCTAGTGAGACCTACACAATCTGGCATTCTTTCCAGGCCTCTTTTCCTTTAAAGATCTTCTTGTCATTAGGAAACTTTGAAAAAGAGAAATTACACAGCTTTGGTTACTTTTCTTGGGATACTAAATAACCAACTCACCTTGACCAAAGTTATACTGAAATTTATGTTACAACCTCTCAAACCACTCCTCCCCTCCTGTCACAGCCAACAAATCACAGTCAGCAGAAGAAAAGCTGATTGACCCTCCCGTCCTTTTAATGCAAAGTGGGATTCTGAAGAGCAAAAGTATCAACCTAATAATTAAAAATAACTGGCCAGCCTTTGCCCTAAGCTAGCTAAACTCGTATGACCTTCTCTTCTGTCGGTGTTGCTGCTGAAAAACAGCAGTCTTCAGCAGAGCAGAGAGCTGAGATGGTAAATTTCTCACTAGTTCTTGTCTGTTCTGCCCTTTGGTTAGTTTAAGTAGATAGTGGTGGCATGATGATTGTATTCCTACCTCATCTGCCAAAAACTCAGGGTCTCAACTCAACCAGGAATCCGTCTCCCTTCTCTTCACACTTCTGTATTCTCATCTTAACACACCTCTATTAGCCTAAAATCTCTCTGGGTATCACTAAAGGAGGAATTTATTGGTGTCCCACTTGAGATGTACTCGCGCTGCCTTCTATTTAGCTAGAATGAATAATGGATAATGAGGTAGCACAGCCGCCACTAGAGAGAGCTCTGATACTAGAATTATGATCAAGCCCTATTTTGTTCAAGTTCCCATTGCAGAGTTCAGGGGCAGTTGCTTGAATGGACGGAGTGTCAAAAAGGAAAGAGCAATACAAATTAGAAGGAACTGCAGTGTGTTAGGGAAGATTTTAGACTCAATATTATTGGACTGTGGTCTACAGAAAAGAGAGAGAGTGTTTTTCTAGTTTGGCCTCTTTCCACTTTAATTCAGCAGGTTTTTTTGACATTCCACTTGCAATACTTATTGCTGCTCAGCTGCTCTGCTTTATGGCTTATGACTTGGTATTGCTTTCAAGAGAATATAGGATGAAAATAGAATACTGGAATTTGGGGGAAAAACATGATTTATGAATCATGCCATTTATTGTTGCTTAGGTACTTCAGTAAAATTCAGGCATAAATTTTCAAAAATCAGTACATCCACATAGTTTGACTTTTTAAATGGGATATATCTTTGAGCAAAGAAAGTACTCATATTCTTCTTTCATTAACACCAGAAAATAAATATACTGGGGATACCAACACTGTAAAATAATCTTTCTGGCTTTATTATCATAGTTCAATACATCTTTACTGAATGTGAGATATGAATACTATCAAGATGGGGACTGACAGTACTTGAATAAGTAAGGCCAAGTAGACAATTCCATTGTTTTTATAAATACTGCAGGAAAGGTACCATAATTTGGTCAATATTCCTCTAATAGCCTCTTAAATGTGATCTCTGTTATTCCACCACAATGTAGGGGTAGGGCCAACGTGGCAGGCTGTGTGAATAAAACAAGGATCAAATAACCTGTGACAAAGTGACAAAGTAGAAGCCAGTATTCAAAGTCTGTATTTCAAAGCCATACTTAGCCTCCATTAATTCCATGTGCTTCAGAAGAATATAATCTCTAAGATTTGGACCAATCATCCCAGTCAGGTAGCATGACAGTGACAGATTCAGAATGTCTCTATCTTTGTTCCCAGTTATTTAGTTGGGACTTCTTTTTCAAAATACACTTAACCTTCTTCATAAATTTTGTTCTGTGAAACTCTGAGAACAGACAGTACCCTTCCGCTCTTAGCAATAAAGTGACAGTGCTTCAAGTTTCTTTCCAAGAGAACTAGATGTTCCTTCACCCTCCTTTATAGGAGTAATCAGCAAACAAGGCAGTCTGCCCACCACTTCATCACCTCTTTCACCCAACTTGGACTGGACCACTTCCAGGGATAGGGCATTCACAGCTTCTCTGGGGAACCTGTCCCAGTGCCTCACTACCCTCACAGTAAATGATTTCTTCCTAATATCTAATCTAAACGCACCTCCATTCAGTTTAAATCAATTACTCTTTGTCCTATTGTTGCCATCACTATCACATTGCAAAATGTCCCTCTCCAGCTCTCTGGTAGGCCCCTTTCAGGTACTGGAAGGGTCCTGTAAGGTGTCTCTAGAGTTTTCTCTTCTCTGGACTGAACCACCTCAAATCTTTCAGCATGTCTTCACAGGACAGGCGTTCTAGTCCTACGATCATATTTGTGTACCTGCTATATATTCATCCCAACAGGTCCATGTTGTTCTTATCTTTGGGGCTGCAGAGCTGGATGCAGTAGTCCAGGTACGGTCTCATGAGAGGAGGGTAGAGGGGGAAACCTGCTCCCTCACCCACAGTGCTTTGCATGCAGCCCAGGACATGGTTGGCCTTCTGGGCTGCAAGTGCACATTGGAGTTCATGTTGAATAAACTTTGTCAGCCAACACTCCCAAGTGCTTCTCCTCAGGGCTCCTCTCAATCCATTCTCTGCTCCACCTGTATTTGTGCTTGGGATTGCACAGACCCAAGTGCAAAACCTTGCCCTTGGCCTGTTGAATTTCATGAGGTTTGCATTGACCCAAATCTTAACCCTGTCAAGGTCCCTCTGGATGACATCCCTTCCCTCCAGTGGGCTGACCACACCGCACAGTTTGATGTAATGGTCCAACTTTCTGAGGGTGCACTCAATCCCACTGTTCTTGTTGCTGACAAAAAAGGTAAACACCACTGGTCCCAACATGTAGCCCTCCAAGGAATGCCACTCATTGGGGGAATGCAATTCAGAGACAGATTTGTTTGACTGGTGGAGGGGTCTATAATAATTTCTTAGGACCCTGTAGAAGCCAAGAAGATAAAGGGCTAATATGTGGGTCTCAAACAGTGTTAGTTTGATGGCTGTGCATTGTTGGTAGCAATCTCTTAGCCTCACTTCGCTGACAAAAGGGAAGAAATGGATACTACATGTCATGGAATCATGGAATCATAGAATGGTTAAGGCTGGAAAAGACCTTTAAGATCATCATGTCCAACCTTCAACCTAGCACTACTGCTATGTTCAATCTTGAATATAGTATGGTTTTTGATGTTCAAGACCTTGTCAAAACCTACAGCCTGGTGGAAGGTGAGATAGATGAGGCCACTGTGAGGTAGGTGCACAAATGATTGGAAAACATAAAATTGGATTAGTGAATGATCCAAATTTTGCAAGAAACTCAGAAAGTTCATTGTGAAGAAAAGAGGGAAACAGTCAGAAAGGTGTCAGTGGTATATTTGAATTAATCTTTCAGCCTCAAACACACCCTTATTTTAACCAAAGATATATTTGAAACCTGAAATAACTAAGTTTGCTTACTATCTGAAGAAATGAGTGTATAGAAAGAGGGGAGAGATGACATCTAATAGTGCCCCAGTTGATCAAAGTCTGATACAAAGTTGGCAGATGACTGACCAGCAGGCAGGAGGGCCAGTGGGCCGCAGGGACTATTGCTTTCCCTCGCAAGCTGCTTTAACTCTGCATGCAGCTGATATGAGTGCAGTGGCAGTCAGTTTCACCTGTAGTACCCGGCCTAAATATTTCCATGAAGCCTGTCCTTAGAAGTCAATGTATTGCAGAGAGGGAGAAAAATGTGTAGTGCCTTGGAAAGTACAAAAAAATGTAGCAGGTTTTAAAAATTATGGTATATATACCTAAAAAGCACCAGTTTCACAGCTGTAACCATTACCTCTTTACAACATCTTTTATAAACAGGTCCTTAAAATACTCATGGGTTTCTCTTTGGTAAAAAATGCAAAACAAATTTGAGATTTGAATGAGCTCACTTCAGTCAATAATATTATGCTGATTTAACCCAGCTGAACATCTGTACCAGTATTGTATATACAGGAATATAACACTATTCAGTAAAATCAGAATCACAGAATCACGGCATATATAGGTTGGAAGAGACCTTCAAGGTTATTGAGTCCAGCCCATGCTCTAACCTCAACTAAACCATGGCACCAAATGCCATATCCAGTCTTATTTAAACAAATCCAGGGATGGTGACTCCACCACCTCCCTGGGCAGACAATTCCAGTACTTTATCACCCTTTCTGTAAAAAACTTTTTTCCTAATATCCAACTTATATTTCACTTGGTGCAGCTTAAGACTCTGTCCTCTCATTCTGTCAGTTGCTGCCTTGACAAAGAGATCAACCCCCACCTGACTATAACCACCTTTCAGGAAGTTGTAGAGAGTGATAAAGTCACCTCTGAGTCTCCTTTTCTCCAGGCTGAACAACTCCAGCTCCCTCAGTCGTTCCTCACAGGGTTTGTGTTCCAACCCCTCACCAGCCTCGTTGCCTCCTCTGGACATGGTCAAGAGTCTCAAGGTCCTTCCTAAACTGAGGAGCCTCATCTGCAGTTACTAAGTTCACCCCCAGATCCAGTAGAGAACAAAGGTTGGTCTTACCCTTCTATTTGCCATTAATATATTTATAAAAACATTTTTATTATCCTTTAGGAAAATTGCCAAAATTAAGTTCAAAGCCTTGAGCTTTGGCCTCACTAATTTTTTTTCCTACATAACCCCCTTAAATACTTCCTGAGAGACCTGACCCTCCTTCCAAAGATTATACGTCCTCTTTTTATTCGTAAGTTCCTTTGAAACCTCGTTGCCCATTCAGCCTGGACGTTTGCCTCATTGACTCATCTTTTGGCACACAGGGACAGCCTGTTCCTGTGCCCTCAAGATCTCTGTTTTGAAACATGCCTACCTTTCCTGAACTCCTTTATTTTTATGGGCTTCCTCCCAAGGAACTCTCTGCATAAGTCTCCTAAATAGGCCAAAGTCTACCCTCCGGAAGTCCAATGTAAAAGTCTTATTGATGTTCCTCCTGATTTCACCAAATATTGAGAACTCTGTAATTTCATGATTACTGTACCCCAAGTGGCCTCCGACCACCACATCTCTCACAAGCCCATCTCCAGTTGTGAACAACAGATCTAACATGGTCCCTCCTCTGGTGGGCTCACTCACCAGCTGCGACAAAAAGTTGTCCTCCACACAATCTGAAAACTTTCTGGACTGACTCTTTTCTACTGTATTAAGTTCCCAGCAGATGTCTGGTAGGTTAAAGTCACCTACAAGAACATGGGCTGGTGATCCTGAAACATTCTCCAGCTGCTTATAGAATAAGTTGTCCACCTCTTCTTCCTGGTTGGGTGAACAATAACAGACTCTCACTAGGCCTTCATACTGTTGTTGGCCTTGTTGGCCTTCCCCTTAATTCTTACCCATAGGCATTCAACCTCATCATCATTAGTTTCAATATTTATGGTACCAAAATTCTCCCTAATATAAAGGGACACCCCTCCACCTCTTCCGCTTTTCCTGTCTCTTCTGAAGAGCTTGTAGCCATCCAGTGCAGCACTCCAGCTCTGTAAATCATCCCACCACATTTCCTTAATGGCAACTACATCATAGCTTTGCTGCTTCACCATGGCTTCCAGCTCTTCTTGTTTATTACCCATCCTGCATGCATTAGTGTACATGCACCTCAGCTGGGCTATTGATTTCACCCCTAACTCAGGCTTACCACCCTTGGGCCTGCTTTCAGAGAGCCCAGATACATCCCCTTCCCCCATGAAACCTAGTTTAAAGCCCTCTCAGTGTGTTCCGCCAGTTCATGAAGTAAAATCCTTCTGCCCTTAACTGCCCATCCAGGCCATGTGCTGTAAAAGTTGCCCCAAAACCCCAAAATTCTGCTGATGACACCAACCCTTGAGCCACTTGTTGATAATGTGGGCTCTCCTATTCCTTTCATCATTTTTCTCTGCCACCAGAAGGACTGAGCAGAACACTGCTTGTGCTCCTGCCCTATCAACCACTTGACCCAGTGCCCTAAAGCCCCTTTTTATCGCCCTGATGCTCCTCTTTTCAATCTCATCACTCCAGCCTGGAGTATCAGTAGTGGGTAATAATCAGAGGGTTGAATCAGCCCAGGGAGTCTCGTGGTAATATCCCACACCCAGGCCCCAGGGAGGCAGCAGACTTCTCTGTGGGATGGGTCCAGTAGACATATGGGGCCCTCTGCTCCCCTCAGAAGGTAGTCACCCACTATGACTACCCTTCTTTTCTTTTTTAATGCTAGAGGTGGTGATGCATCTGCATAATTGGGAGGCTCACTGGGCAGATAATTTTTTTCCATGTCATCTGGCTGACCCTCTAGATCCAGAGCCTCATACCTATTCTGAAGTGACACTTGGATAGGTGATGGGGTTTGGGAGGAATTTTTATTACTTCCCCAAATAGGAACACATTTTCACTCCCCTTCATCCACCAGGTGTCCTCCTATTGCCTGGACAGTGGGAGGCATGAGGGTCCTCTGACTCCTAGTGGCCTTCCCTCAAGGATAGATCAAATACATAGCACAGATAAGCTACTCTAAACAAGAAATTCTTGTCTCTAAAGTGGCTTTGGTATTGTCTAGTGAACTGCAGTGTTTTGAAATATAACTATTTTCATGTATTTTACCTGTTCCACAATCGTCCTTTGTGTAGACTGCCTTTCATATGGAAAACCCCCAGAAATGATACTTGGAAGTAAAGACTTAAGCACCTATTTTTCACATTGTTGATGTTTTCAACAGATTAATGACATTGTCTTCATTTATATCAGGAGAAAATAGTTATTTAAAAAAAAAAAAACCTCTTATAATTACATTGAGCTAGAATTAAAGAAAAAAAGATAAAACTAAGGAATAAAAGATGTTATCCAAAATCTTTTTTCAAGGAAGGTTTGGAAAGAGAAAAGTGAAGCAAAGGAGTAGCAGAAGGAGTTTGTGTGTTGGAGAACCTGAAGTTTCTCACAACATGAGCAGAATTATGTTTGAATACAGTAAAACTTTATCTCCATACATTAAAAAATCTGCAGTCAGTGTCATGAAGGGATTGAATGTGCATTGTGAATGCACTTCCAGTACACATGGAGGAGATTTATAAAAGACAGAGGAAAAAGCAGGTGCTGAATCCTGCAGGGAACAAGGAAACCAGTCCCATTTTGACCTCTGGAAGAGGCACACTGAGACTAGGTTTTCATTTGAAAGGGACCTACATTCGGAAGGGACAATCTAGTCCAAACGCCTGACTTATTTAGGGCTGACCAAGTTAAAGCATGTTATTGAGGGCACTTTCTGAATGCCTGATAAACACTGACAGACTCGGGGCATTGAGTACCTTTTTAGGAAGTCTGTTTTCTTGATTTGGGTTTCTGTGAGAGGCTTGTAGATTTCCTTGTCAGCCAGACCATGAAAAGTGAGAAATTCATGGACACCAGCATGGAAGGTGCACATGGAATGTAAAGCTAGTAACTCAGGACTGTCCTATCACACAAGTGGAATGCGAACATTTATTTCAAAATAGAGTCAGGGAGGTGGAGGTAGGGATAGAATCAACAAAGCATGAGTTTCACAGTTTTGACCATTATCTTTTCACAGAATCTTCTATAAACATATCTTAAAATACAAGTTTCACTTCAGTAAAAAATGCAAAAACAAAGCTGAGATTTGAGTAAGCTCATTTGACACGGGAACAAGACCAATAGCAAAAGAAGATATGTAGGACTAAGTGTTTTCTACCTGAAAAAAAATTACTCGCAGGAATTAATGGCCAAGTTCTGACAATAATCTATGGTCAAACTCAAGTATTAGATGCTTTCTTAATGGGTGGATGTCATGGTTTGACCCTGGCCCAATCCCAGGCACCCACAAGAGTCACTCGCTAATCCTCCTCTGCCACAGCTGAGCAGAGGAGAGAGGAAAAAAAAAATTAACGAAGGCTTCATGAGTGAGATAAGGACCAGGAGAAATATTTCAAGGGCCAAGCAGGCTCAAACTGCAAAATGAATTTTATTACTAACAGAATCAGAGGAGGATAAGTCCTTAAAACACCTTTTACCTCCCCAGCCCCTCCATCCTTCCCACCATCAGTTCAGGGACACAAGGTGTGGTGGTTTTGGTCTGTTCATCACCAAGATTTTCTTCTGCTGCTCTGGGAGATGAGTCCTTATCCTATGAGGCTGTGAGGTCCCTCCCATAGGAGACAGTTCTCTGTGAAATTCTCCAGCTTGGGTCCACTCTCACAAGCAGCAGCCAAACCACACCTGCTGCCGTTAGAATTCCCCCCCCACAGGCAGTCAGTCCTCGCAAAACAGCTGCGACATGGGTCACTCTTTCCAAAGGGTGCAGTCCTCCAAGGACAGGCTGCTCCAGCCTGGAAGCAGGGCCTTCCCACTGGATCAGAGCCTCCTCCAGGCATCACTTGCTCCAGTGTGGGTACCTCCCCCAGGGGCTGTGGGTGGCTCTCTGCATCCCCCGTAGATCCCCAGGGGCTGTGGGTGGATCTCTGCATCCCTCATAGATCCCCACAGGCTGTGGGTGGATTTCTGCATCCCTCATGGATCCATGGGCTGCAGGGGCACAGCTGCTGCACCATGGTCATCACCACAAGCTGCAGAGGAATCCCGGCTCCAGCACCTGGAGCACCTCCTGCCCCTCCTTCTCCACTGGTTTTGGTGTCCCCATCATGTTTCCCTCACATGTTCTCACCTCCTTCTCTTCTCTGACTAGAAGCAGAAAACCTTGTGACTTTGTTTTGATTTTCTTCTTAATTATGTCATCACAAAGGTGTTACCAACCTCTCTCATTGGCCCAGTTTTGGCCAGCAGCATGTCCATCCTCAGAGGTATCAAGGATTAGTTCTGCTGGACATGGTGGAAGCTTCCAGCAGCATCCCGCAGGAGCTATCTTTGTAGCCCTCCTGCTACCAAAAACCAGGCTGTGCCAAACCGATGTAGTGGATGAAAGAACAAATAAACTTTTGATGATTTGAACATTTGCAAGACAGATTGTAAAGACAGAAGAATTAATTGCATGTGGATTTCTTAACCTAGATAGAAACTTGCAATTGTATAAACATTTTTTTTAAATTAGCACTTGGTGTATATTTGAGAAAATTTCATTGGCAGCGCTAGTCTTCACTTCCAGTTTAAAACAAATTGCTATCCTTTCCAGTATAAGAACAAAGAAGAGCTTTATGCATGCAACTGTGCTTGTGTTCAGCTCTCATTTGCCCACATAGAAAAAAAATTAAGCAGGCATTAAATATTAATTGTCTATTTTCTTGATACAGGTTGTCTTTTACATGCATATTTAATAGCATGATAACGTCATCTTTTCAAGTCTGAGTAGTAACCAATTCTTATTAAAACTATACTTCTGCAAAAGAATCTTTAAAGCTCAGAACCAGATGAAAAAGGAAAAGAGAAAATGTGTTGCATTTAATGGACCTGATTTTAAACCCAATTTCAAATTAGGCATGGCTTTTTAATATTTGAGTCTAGTAGGTCTATCAAGTCCTAAATATTTAGCACTGGCCTGTAGCAAAATCTACATGGGAAAAAATAGATGCTGAAAACAGGAGGAAAGGAAGTACCATAAATCATTTTATTTGGAACTGAGAAGAAAGCATGAAACAGTAGTTAGACATTCAAAAATAACACCAATTAGTAGGAAAGTGGTCCTGACAAGCATGTACCAGACAATATCTGGGTAGTTCTGAGGCAGCTAATGGTACTGTCAAACTCATCTATCATGAAAGCAAACAGACATTTATCAAACATGGTGAATTTGTATGACAACACAACTTTTGGTCATAAAAGATGCTGAAACTTTAGAGTTCTGAGCCAAGAGAAAATGTACCAGCTGTTGAACAGGTGAAAACTGGACAAATTTGGAAGAAAAATCAATTAATTCACATTTAATGTAAAATAAGACAGTTTTGGAAATTCTTCAGCAATCCAAAAGATGAGAAAAATCTTCACAAAAGCTTCACTACTGAAGTCAGTCCTTGTTTTGTCACACATATTTTAAAAAATGACAGAAAAGAGAATATTTCATTTTCACATGATTTATTTAAAATGGAAAATTCAGCTCTTTGCTGTAGTTTTTTCCTTCCCAGACCTTTTGGATTTTTTTCCCAAATCAAGAAAAAAATCTGACACCATGTATTTACTGTAGTGGCATTTTACTTTCCCAAACTATTTCAAGGCAGAAGAGTGATTTCTAACAAAGTGATTTTGCCAACACTCACTGTAGTTCACCTTTTAATAAAAACATTTTATTGACAGTTGCAGTAAAAACTTAGGCAAGAGGAATATTAAAATGCCTTGAATACTGACTGAGGCCTAATTATTATAAAGTCTGGTTTTTGCTCAATCCACTTTTTTTTGGTCCCTATTACTGTACAGGCTGATTTTATTCAATGTCCTCTGTATAGAATGGAGGGACAATTATTACAATGAATTCATTCATGCTGAACTTTGCTAATGCTCCACCCAGCAGACTAACCTCTCTGTTTCAGTCACTTCTTCCTCTTTGGTCTTCTACAACTAGGGCAGCAGTTTTTTCTGTCACACGCTTATGAAGAAAAAAGGGCGGGGGAAAAAGGAACAGATTTATTGTATCTCTTCAGGTTCACAATTGTCTCTCCTTTAGCAGGAATGCCAGAAAGTTGTAAACATATATAAAACCTTTTAGTGTGAGTACAGTCTCTTAATTAAAACTACTCTCTCTCTTAAATATAGCTCTCTCAATTTTAATCTAGTAACATTTTGCTCTGGTGGCAGGTATCCAGATCCATCGTTACAATGCAAGATGATTCAGTGGCTTTGTAGCCCCAGAAGACTCTCTACTTTATCAAAAGTATGGCAGAGGAGAAGACAGGAAGTAAAATGATGAAGAAATAATTGAAACACAAGAGCTCGACACACCAAAACCAAGAAAGCTGACTTGATCAGTAAGTCAGAGCTGCTGACTGAAGTAAACCTCAATACCAAATAGCTTGGAATGTTTAAGAGAGTTGTGCAAAAATGGCTAACTGGCAAAGAGGCAGAAAAAAGAAAAATTGATTCCGTCTTCAACAGAGGCTATAGAAGACACAAATTTTCCCGAAAGATTATACTGGGTATGCCTTAATGTAATCTGTTGTAGGCACCATTATTTTTCCTGTTTATATAATACTTTGTATTTTTAGTCATTAAACTAAATTAACTAAACACCAAAGTAAAAACTGGAAGGTATTTTGCCAAAATGAATGCTAACAGACAGCCTTTTTTTTCTTAGTTGTGATTTTATTTTTGAATAGTAATATTATGAAAATAAGATTGACAGTCCCATTGATACTTGAAAATATGCTTTTTCTTCTTAACTGCACATTAATTTTTTCCCAAGCTACATCACAAGATTGGTAATATGATGTGCAGTCTGTTACTGTTCAGCATTTTGACCAGATCAGTAGTATCTGAAAGTCAGTCATACCTTTGAAAAGCTAAATTACTGAACTGATTTCTGTCCTTGGTAAAGGATAACAACACATGTAACTGACAGGCTGCTTGGTCTCAAACTGAGTGAATGAGCTTTGGGAACATTACAGAAGTTCCTAACTGGTCTCTCCCATCTGGAATGATCTCTGAAGATTATGCAAAACCCATGTAAAGACACTTCTGTGCACATACCAAGTCTGCTGCAAGGATATGCAGAGCACTGATTCTCAGATTACCAACCTACAGTTTCTTCTGAAAGATAAATTCCTTTCTATAAAGACACATTTCTAATAGATACAAGTTGCCAATCTTCTAAACTATTATAAGATCCAGAGAAAATAGACCAGTGTACTTCTTTTCTCTGCTGGAACGTAATTTTTATAAATATGAATCAACTATCCCTCAGTATGTGCAAAACTTCAAGAGAAATTTTGAAAACAGGGGAATAGACCATTAAAAGCTTTAGGCAACAGGATATATGAGAATATTATCAATACCACTCTTTTATAGATCATTGAGCTATTAACATTCTTATTGGGGATTCAGTACTGAAATTGTCAACCTGAAGACGAGGAGATAAGGGACAATATAGGTTTTGTACCATAAAGGAAAATGTTGTTGGATCCAAATTTGCCAAGGAATAAAGAAACAAAGCACTGGTAGCAAAAGAACCAAATAAACAAGGTGACAAAATGTAACAGGAAAAAAAAAACAACCATGCTGGACATTCTTAGCTCTCAGTTTGGCTTTAGTCTGAGCTAAATTCAGGAACAGTAAGTCTTCTATCCCTAAATTACAACGTTTGATCATATTTTAAAACTAGGCTTCTACCACCTGTTCTTACACTGATGAGCTCCTGCATGATTTCCATTTTACCAAGGGAACTATCAGTATTGCAAAGCAAATCACAGTGTGAGCAGTGGTGGCATTCATGAATATCAATAGTGGGGGGACTACTGATCCAATACTAGCATGCCTGCTGCTTTTGGTAATCAGGATTCAATTCCTTGCTCTGCCACCATCTTTTACAGCCATTAACAAAGCTACATAAGTTAAATCTTTTGGAAGATACAGACAGATGTGAGTTCAGTCTCACAGAGTTTTAACTGAGCACTTTGGAAGCTCTTGAAAAACAATAGTTAAGTCTGCTAAACTAATATCCATTGCCTGTCAGGAATTGTCTACCATGCCACATTAGAACAGCTATTTGGTTTCTGGTCTAGAATTGGCTCATATCCTAGCATATGATGGCACACTGAGTTCATGTCACAGACTACCGGTAATCTCATCCTATTCCAATTTTTGAGTTAGTATATATTGAAAAGTGATTTCTCTTCATTTGAGACATGGCAAATCACCCTAACTCACCATCTGCATGCTTCTACTCTTTGGCAAAGCCCAGCAGTAGGAGTCAGGTGACATTTCCCTTAAGTCATGCTGTATTATTTATCGCTGTCATAGCTGATAAACCACTATAAATGGCTGCATTACACAGGAGGTTTCTGCAAATCACCTGAAAGCCTCCACTGGCCTTTAGAAACACCAAAGACAACACCAATTTGGCTGGTCAAGCTGACACTGCTGGGAGTTCTCTGAGAAAGTCAGACCTGAAGTTTGGCGGTAAAATAAGAAAAACTGCATAATTGCCTGTTGCTTCTCTTCAGCCTCAACCACAACCTTGTCCAATCCACAACCCTTTTTTTGTCAGTGAGGGAGCTACAAATATATGACCCTGTAGCCCTTTCCTTTCATTTAGACTGAGGTTATACCACCTCTCCTAAGCCTTGTAATGATTGACCCTTGAAAGCATAAGATTCCCTTACCTTACTAAAGCAGGGTTTTTTAAACAGATGTAAGATACACCAAATATATGGGCAGGAGTTTAATATTGTAAGTCTTTTTTGTTTCAGGTAATGATTATATGAAAATGTAAAAGATTTTCTTTCTGATATTTTCCATCAAAACAAAGGATGGTAACTGAAACAAGAGAGTTGTACTTTTATAAGGAATAGAATTGCATCTGGCTTTAACCTGTTAAAATTGCATATTTATCCTAATTCTTTATAATAGTTGCAACAAAACAATATGAAATCTAAAGCCAGGTGGGGAACACATCTACTGAAATCTGTCATATAGTAAAAATCATTTTCTCTCAAACATTTTTCTTTTTGCCTCTTCCCTCAAGCAGTTTTTAATTTTGTTACATATTTTATTAATTCTTTCCTTTGATGTAATCTTTCTTTAATAAAGGTGTTATTTTGTGGTTTTTTAAGATTATTTTCTCTCTGTTTCTCTTATACTTCTCTTTTGTGTGGCAAATTAAATACTAGCAAAAATATTATTCTAACACAGTTGAACATCCCATATGACTACAAATCACCTACATATATATCAGAAATTGATATATTAGGGAAATAATATATCTTAAATTTTGTTATGTGTCAGGTTATTCCTATTTTTGCACTATGAAAAGAAAGCAATAGGAACAGTCTGATGTGCTCTGACAGAGACTACTGGATATGCTACCATGGAGTCAAGAATGCATTAACACTATAATTAATTAGAAATAATCACCATTCTGAATTAAATTCTGTCTTTATACATCTCCTAGTTATTCATAATCATTCACATATTAGTGTAAAAATTTTGAAGTATCTGAACTGCTTGAATTGACTATTGAAGGCTGATCATATACCACACATGGAACAGCTTGTTTAAGTCAGATAGTACTTGTGTTTCCCTTGACTGGATATATAAGCTAATATAAATAAAAAATAATTATTAGTTACAAATGGAGAAATAACTTTTTATGGGGCTTTATGCCCCCTAATTCTTATTCAGTTAAACCTTTCTGTATCTGTTCATGTCATTGAGCTTTTTGGCTAAACAACACAAAATTTGTGAATGTAAGGCCATTCAAAAGATCTGTCCATGAGAGCCATCCTCTCCCATCCTCTCTTCTCGCCTCTCCCCTTCTCTCTTTTGGTCTCGACCTTGCAGTATGTCTAGGCCAAGTGGTTTTACCAGGAATGTCAGTCTATTATATCAGCTACAGTTCAAGTAGGTTTTCAACTGTAGTGGGAAAGAGTAGGTGAAACAAATATAGCATACAGATATGCAGTTGTAAGAAAGAGAAACACATAGAAATGAAAAAGCTAGGAAAAAAGAGAAAAGCAAAAATCTGAAAGTGCAAATTCAAAAAGGATTAAAACTTGAGTTTAAAATACTACATTAGAAGATAAGGCTAAACAAATAAACAAAACAAAACAAAATAGAAAAAGAAAAGAAGAAAAAGACTTCTCCAGCTACACAGATCAATAAAAAAGGTAGAGACTTCAATACAGAAAATGCTGGCATTTAAAAATTGGAAAGCTTTTTCAGCTGAGGAGAACAGAAAAATCCATAATACGTAGCAGGTCAAATAGAAACAGGAAATTAAAAGAGCTAAAAAAGAATTTGAAGAGCATCTTGCAAAGGATGCTCAAACTGATAATGAAAAGTTATTAAAATACATCAAAATTAGTCAGCTAGGGAATGGGTTGGATTGTTTGATGACAAGAATTTTAAAAGGGGAAATCATAAATGATACAACCATAGTGGAGAAGTTCAGCAAAATACTGCTTTCATTTTTACAGAATGCACAGGATGCTGAGGAATTTCCCACACGATGTAAATTCTTTGTAGCAAATAGATCAGAGGACTTAGAATAATGCAGAGAACCCCAAGAGTCCTGAACATAAAGATTTCGTGATGGGCTGGTTCCCTGCTCCCTGGCTTTGCAGAGACTGAAACCACTCGCTGCTGCCTATGGCCCTGATCTGCACTGCACTGCTTGGACTTGATGTGTTTGGAGACTGTATTATTAACCCTTGACAGAAAATGGAACTGTTTCATGGGATATATAGGCTGTCCTTTCTCCACTGGCTACTTAAGTTAACCTTCCTTCCTTGTCTTTCCCTCAAATTCTTCATATTTCTCCTGGAGCTGATGTTTCAACTAGGACTGAAGCAGTACTCATTTGGTCTCTTCCTGGCAAGAATAGCTTTAATTTCACCAGCATATTGCAACATCACTCTGAGGATTAATTAATATTTCCTGTGGGTGGCAGTCTACATGCCAAAATAAAATTTATTTTACTTCCAGTTTCATTGGTTTTGCAGTAACTGATAAAGCATTAGCTGCTGAAGATTGCACAGAATATCTGAGCAAGATAAATGAAGTCTCTTAGTACAATATCTATACTTATATGTCAAATATAAAGATTCTCAGCTACAGAATTTAGTGATCAAGTTGGTATCTGCATATCCCCTGCAGCTATAGAGCTTAACACAAAACCTCCATAATGAGCAGGGAAAATACAATGTAAAGATAAATAACTGTGAATAGACCTTGGTGAAGAGAGTCGATTCAATGCCACAGGATGCCACCTTTGTTTGTCTCTGTCTTTCCTCCTAAATTGGCATTGTATCAGGAGCACAAACTTCTTACATACAAAGGATTTCTGGACATGCGCTTCAGCCTTACTTGCTACATTAATTAAATTCAGCAGTAGCATTGTTAATTTTTCTGAACAGCTGGACAAAACACAGTTAGATTTTTCCCATGTTGCAAAAATCACTAGGGGAGCTTATTATAAGAACCACCTTAGCAGCAAGAAACCTCAAGTTATAAATAAGGTAGCTATTATGAAAGAGGAATCTATAGATCAATACCTTTTGTGCAGAGCCTGAGACAGTGATCTGTAGTGCTCCTTTCCCATACACATTTTAGATAGATTTATTATCTTTAATATTTAAAAAATGCATATTATATTTTTTTTTGTCTAAGAATAATGATCTGAGAAGTCACCAGGCACCAACTAGCCAACTCCCACTTTTGGCCTATCCTTTCCAAAAGATAAGATAATGATAATAGGAACAGGCTGATTTTTTATGTTTTGGTTTTTTTTTCCTTAACAACATGCAGTTAAGAAAACATAATCTTGTGATTGCAGTACTCAATAAGAGCCTACATATTCTGCACTCAATTCCCAAGCTTGCCACAATATTTCTAGGCCATTATAAGTAGGTATTTCGTGTGAGATTCAGTTCACTTCCTTTTTCCCAGCTGTAAGATAGACATCAAGGCTTTATCTATTATCACTATAAATAAAAGCACTTTCAGAGGACAGCTCCTTCTTTCCTAACAAGCCTAGCTTCTGGATGGCTAAAATTAAAGAGATGGTCTTCAGATCTCTATTCCTTAGAGGAAGAGAAACATGGAAGAACTTTAAAAGCTGGACAGTCTGGAATGTTTTGCACAGGGGTGAATACTCAGTACTTGCTATTGGACTCTTTTCAGGTTGGCCCCAAGACAGCAGAATGGAAAACTCCCACATGTGCAAGTCACATACAGTGTAAATCCCACCCATGGGAATGGAGCATATCCTCTGAGCCTGATAATATTACCTTCAGAGGGCCTGCAGCTGTGGTTTCCCTCATGGGATGCCAATTGATTTGGACTGTCAGATGGACTCCTCACTCTTGCTCATGATAGCTTTTCTGAGAGAAATCTCTGATAAAAACTAAACCATTATGAATGAAACTCAATTCCGAGGTTGAGTCTCTCCACAAGAGATGCCAAGAACTTCCTTTTCATTCTGCCACACCCTGAATTTTCTCCAGTATTATATGCCAAAGACCATAAAAAAGGGCTTCCACAAGTAAAAGAGAAATGCAGTTCAGCTCAAAATTTTCTCTGCTGTGGGATTTTTTTGAGCTCATTTAAATTACCAGATTCTTCTCTGATGCTTTATGCTAGCTAGGATAGTAATGATTTTCTTTCAAGCTACTAACTTTCTTCCAAAATCAAAGTAAAGTCATGTTTAGCTTTCCATTTTTCTGACTAGTCTTATCCTGCTGAACTAAATGGAGTTTCCTGCTTTTTCTCAGATAAGGCACATAATTACTTGGTAAAATTTAAATGTGATTTGTTTAATTTAATTTGTGATTATGAGCTTTTAATAACTACATAAATTTAACTTCTCACATATAATAAAAACTGTATCTTCACAATACCCTTGTAAAATATTCTGTATTATGAGCACAAAATGGAGGTATGAAGGGTTTGTCTAGACATGACATTATAAGAAGCATAAGCAAGACTTTCATATGTAGAAAAATGACCAAACCAAATCTTACAGTACTGGTACGGCAGCAAGTCCAACTTTATAAACCTTTTTGAGAGAAAGGGTGTGTCAGTTCAAACTGCTCAGATGTAAAATTGCACCTCTATTTTAGTTAGAGCCATAGGATTAGAGCATAATTCAGGTTAGAAGGAAGTTTGGGAGGTCTTTGGTCTCATTACCTACTGAAAGTGGTGGAGTCAGATATGACAACAGAACAGGTTGCTCAGAGCTGTATTCTACTTGGCCTTGAAAACACCAACAGCTGGACACTGACAGCTTCTCTTGTCAACATGTTCCAGTGCCTGACAGTCCTCATGGTGCATAAAATTTTCTTCATATCAAGTCCAAATCTGTTTTTTCCTAGGTTGTGTGTATTGTCTCTTGTTCTGCCATTAAGTGCTGTGAAGAGCCTGGCTTGGGCTTACAATTCAACTTAATTTGAAAAATTGGTGATATATGCAGCAAATTATGCAAAAGTACTCCTACTGATTGAAATTTTACTGATGCACTTGTACAGTTCTTGTGGTCAAAACATGTACTGAATGTCTGAAAAACAAGAATGGAGACAGTATGTCTGTGTCCACTTGTGTCTCCTATCTATTTATCAATTTAACTACATTGAAAAGAGCTTTTATTGAAGTGTTGAATATGGTTCCCTGTCGCTTTTCATAGACTGTCCTAAGATGGAGCCTCAATTAGGAAGGTATTACTTTTGCCTTTTGTACTCTTATCTTTCACTCTCTTCTGTTACTCTTTGGTTGTTGTTGTTGTTGGTTTTGCTGTTGTTCTTTTGTGGTTTTATTCTGTTTTGAAAGCAGCCTGTTTCAGAGCTATTAAAGAGCTTTTCAATACATATTAATCCTTCTCTTTCTATATTATTTGATTTCTCTGTTCTCTGCCTCAGGAGACTATTTTAAATTTTAACCCAGGATGCTTGTTCCTCCATTCTGACCAGCTGTTTTTGAAAAAAATATTGCCTTGATCTGTGTTTTAATATTCACACCTTTCTCCTCTCAATATTTTAGTGATTGGTTATATGCATGACATATTTCGTTTTTTGGTTTTTTTTGTTTTCCACCTGAAGGTGAAAGACATAGTTGTGGTTTATTACCTTTAGAAAATGAATTCTTCTCAGTGGTAACATTATAATTTAGGTTTATTTAAAATCTCAATGTTGAAATGAGTAATGCAAATTCTATTATACAATGTCCCAGTTATTGATTAAAATTGGACTAGTACATTTATGCAAGCATCTTTAAGAATGATTATGACTGAAAACATTAAATCAAATTCTTTTTGGTTTTGTACAGAAATAGCCTGTTTAGCATAGAGAAGAGAATGCTCGGGGAGGATCTTAACAATTCATATGAAAACCCGAAGAGAGAGGGCAAAGACAGAGCCGGGTTCTTTTCAGCAGTGCCCTCTGACAGGACCAGAGACAGTGGGCAAAAAATGAAAGAAGGGTCTTTCCTCTGAACATCAGAAAACATTTCATCAGCATGAGAGTGACAGGGCATTGCCTTAGGTTGCTCAGTGTGGTTGTGGAATCTCCATCATTGGAGAGAAAGTATGGAAAAAAAAGCCATCTGATCCTGAGAAACCTGTTCTAGATGGTCCTTTTTGAGCAGAGGGCTTGGACTGGGTGACTCCCAGAGGTTCCTTCCAACTTCACCATTTGGGAAGATCTGTGGGTGACAATTGAATGATCTAAGAATCTTAATCAGATGGTAATTCTGTGTGTCAGATTTTTGTTCCTTCTTTATACGTATTTCCTCAAATTTCAGACAGTGTTGTCAATCTCTTTGTACTTCTGTCAAAAAAAAAAAAAAGTTGATGATTCGAGTGGATGAAAATGTCTATAATGTTGGATTATATTTTACTTGTGATTTTCTGGAATTTCTAAACAATGAAATTACTTCACGTACTGTTCCCCAGTGGAATTGCTGATTGTCATGTGTATAGTCCTCAAATTACTGGTACAGAAGGCTTGAATTTTGCAGCAATTGGAGTTAACAGATATGTGTGGATAATGCACATAGAAAGGAAAGGCTATGGAATATCATTCTCTTTTGGCATAGATTTTAAACAGAAGTCCTTTCCCTTCTAGTTTCTTGGAGTACCTATTTCCTAAAACAGGTATTTTTGAGGAGGTATGAATAGGGATTGTTTGAGAATTATATACTTGAAGAGTTTTTACCAGTCACTGATTCCTAACACTTTGCTAACCCTCTTTAATACCTTAGTTTATTAAAATGGGATATAATTCAGATCATTTTGGTCTTTACAAGGAACACTGTCGATGTAGGACTTTTTCTATACTATGTGCACATACACATATGAACATCTTCCTAAGTTAAATGAACATTCCTTGCAAATCAAATTTAATGCATCATTCACAGCTTTTACTGTATCCCTTTCCAGTTCCTAGAGGACAGATAAGTATCTGTATAGCTGGTCATCCATAATCCTTCGGATTAGGAGTTATGAAAAGATATTTTTGCAATCTAATTAAATTGTGAATTTGATACATTAGTATCATTTTTTGCATGTAATACTGTAAAAAAAAAAACCCATGATATAATAATCCATACTAAATTGATTTTAAATTATTTTCCTATGAAAAATAGACTTAATTTTAGATTTATAAGATCCAGTTTTATTCCCTGCCACTCTCTTAATTTCTTCAATAAAACCATTGTCAACAGTATCACACTATCAACAAATATTAAAAGTCACTAATTTCAGTTATGAATAACACACATCATGTCACCATATAATTCAAAATCCCAAATGAAACATCTCTGGTCAGTTATTAATAAAAGCATTGAAAATACAACAATGGAGGTCATCACATTACTAGATACCTATATCTGGGTAAATAAAGTGAGTTCTAAATATATTAACACAGATAAATCATCACAATCCTCACTTGTTAATAGTTTGTCCCTGCCTGAAATTTATGTCTTTTGAGATAATTTTGCCATTGTAAATAATCTTGTGGAAGTTACTGTTTTTAAGATTATTAACATGATATACTAACCAAGGAGGAAAGTACAGCTAAATAGAATGGTTGGAACAGTTTCTTTCCATTTTCTGCAGAGTTAGGAAAAAGGGGTTAACTCTATTGTTACATGAAAATCTCAGCTTTCAAGATCACCATACAAATACTTCTCTCATAAATACATATTTGCAAAAGAGTTTGGAACACTATCGCTTTCATCAAACATTATTCTCCTGAATATTCACAAAAAGCAAACAGAAGGGATTGTGAATACTTGCCAGAGCAGATTTACTACATGTTGTTGAACAAGTATTAGTGAATGTGGGAATTTTTTTCAGTAATCTTGAAGATATTTAGCTCTTCAGGGCAACCAAGTGACTCTGCTGGGTGTCTGTCCTGTTCCTTCACCCTTAAAAAACCTCCAACACAGCTATGTTCCTACCTGCCCTCCTCTCCATCCAAGCTGCATTTCAAGGTAAACAATAGATGTACAGAGTAAAAAATAGGCGTAACAGAGTGCTTCTTGCTGTTCATGAGGGATGTGACAAAGATATGCATCTCATAAGTGGGATATGTGTTCCAAGACTGGAACACACTGCCTAATACATGAGCCACACAAATTAGAGAGAGAAACTCAGATGCTTGTTGTCTCAGCGATCTTGCCACTATGGACAACCTTGTCCTAACAGATCTTCTACAGATCTCCTTAGCTTCTATATTCATGTTTCCAGCTTGCATGTCTTGTTAGGCAGTGAACTTGTAAACCCAGTCTTAACTTCTATCTTCATAGCACATGCTTTTTATGCAAATCAGCCATTTGTTCTTACATTTTATTCTAAAGGACTGGAAATATTAAAAAAAAATATTAAAAAGCATATCAATGCTTTTTAGGGGTTTTTTAGGCTTTATATAGGGTTTTTTTTCTTTGGAAAAGAGGGCTTTGGAGGAGTTTGTCTCTTTTTTTTCTCTCGAATGCTGTCTTCAGCAAAGGAGCCTTTATTTCCTTATGCTTCACTTTGAAATTATGCCACTTCCAATGTGTATATGTATTTTACATTTCTAAAATATCAGATTTCCCTCTGGCGTAAACCTGAACTATTCATGGGCATCTCAAAAATTCATCCTTAGCAAGCAGGAAAAACCCCGTAACCTTTCTAATACCTCTACTTCAGAAGAAACAAAAAGTTGTCTTACAAAAATGTACTTCACCTGTAGGCCATTGGAATGATATCCTCTGTTTTGTGTTGTATCAGTCTGTGTGTGATAACATTGTCTCATATCTAAAACTGTTTCTTGTCTAATCTTTGAAGAGAAGTCCAGGGAAACATTAAATGCTATAAAACACTCTAGCGTTTCCTGGAGCAACATTACTTCCATACTATGATTCTAAAGTCCTGTGGCAATGATATTTAACATGTCTTGACCAAGAATTCCCAAATACTTTTCAGACTTGCATGAACCATCACAAGCCTTTGAAGATATTTTCATTTGACTTCTGATTTATATTTAGCAGGTTTAAAAATAACGCTAATAACTATGAGAGTGAGCTTTCTCTAATTATGCCTTCAAAACAATTCAGTATATTCCAGTGTCAACCAGTTGCTTATTTAAACCTGGTGGTAAACCCTTTCCTAATATTGCCAATAATAATTAGTGTACTTCCATGGAGAGACATTTTTACTGTTTAAAGCAGAGCTTTTCAATATATATTTATAAATACTAGGAAAATACTGTAGATATTTGATTGGAGTTTTAGAATTCAAAGTAAAAGACAGTTAGTTTGGATGTTTGACAAAGGACCTATTTAACAAGTCAATCATGTATCTATGTCAGAGTCGCTGTATGCCCTATGTGAATACATGCATTCATACATACATATATATATATTCCTGCTAGGAAAGTAACAGGGATAATTGACGCATCATGATTCAGTTATTCACCTCTAAATCTGTGTATGATATTGCCACTCAGGTGAGAAACCTACACCTTGAAGGACTGCCTAATTAATTCAGACACCTTTGGGGCTAATGTCTAATAGCTAGGGTTGTAACAGGCTGATCTACCTCAATAAACGCCACCAAACTGACAGCCACGACAGCCCCATTCCACCGAGGGGAACATGACAAGCAGAGAAAATATTCTCTCAGCCTGGTACTGTGAATTGTAGAGTTTGATTCCTGAGTTGGCAGAAGTAAATAAGCAAGCAGCAAGCAGCATGAAAGGAGACCATAAGGGTCGGGGAGCTTTGGCCATGAGGGCAATTTGACTGCTTACTCCTCTGAGGCAGGTGATATTTACTTTGTCTTGCAATTTCACTAGAGGGAAGAGAGAATCTTGTTATCAGAACGGAGGACTGACCTGTTGGACTGTGCTAATTTTAGGGGAGATCAAATCTTAATACCCTAATCTAAAAAGAACAGTGTGTTGGAGGGCCAGATATCTAAAGGCTATGAGATTTCATGGTAGATAAGGGAGACATTGTCAAAAGTAGATATGTAATTGGAAGGTACTACATAAAGTCATTTGGGAATAAGGAGTGTTTGAATACTTCAAGGAAATGTATGGACAGAGCAAATAGATGACTGAAGACAAAAGAGGCAAACCAGTGTAAGAGGCAAATACAAAAATCTGAGGAATTCCTTGTGTTCCTGCAGAGAAAACAATATTTTTTTTGTGTTGCAGTTTGGTTTGGTTTGGGGATTTTTATTTTAATTATTTATTGCCCACAATGACAACTGTAAAATGTCTCTTTTGGAAGTTATGTTCAATGCTAACTGGATTCTAAAAGCAGATCCTGTAAAGGTCCTAATAAAGTCATCTAATGCAATGACAAAGATGGTGATGTGACAGGATAATTTTAACATTGCTCTTATAGGGTAATTATCTTTGAATCCTTTGCTTTTTTTCTCATTGAATACTGGAAAGGTAAATTGTAATCATTAATATGTTTTTTAGCTTGTTTTTTAATGAAAAAAAAACTTAAACAATCAAGTAACTGTGAGTCACAGCAGATGGGTTTCTGTTCGTTTTACAATGTAGCATAGCATGGTCCAAAAAAATTTTTAATTGTAAGGACTTTATTTTGGAAACATGCCAGCCAAGTCTACTGTTTCAAGTATTATTTTAAAACAATCATGAATGAAGATTTAAGAACTAACTTAACAAATAGGCCAAAGGAACTCAAGTCTTTATACTTATGAACGCATTCTGCATCCAGGTAGGCATACATGCCCTTTTTTTCTAATCACCACAAAACATTCACACACATTTTTCTTATTTGTACCTTCTTTTTTTTTGATATTATGGGACTTGGTATTTAACACATCTAATCTCATGAATTTTTCATGGGTCCACTGCTCAAGTTTGTTCAGGTCCTTTTTGTCCAGGTCCCTCTGGATGTTATCTTGTCTTTGTGTTGTATCAGCTGCATCACTCATCTTTGTGTCATTTTCAAACTTTTTGTGGGTGCACTCAATCCCTCTGTCGATGTCATTAATGACAAAATTAAAGAGCACTGGTCCCAAGTCACAGCCCTGAGGAGAAACACTTGTCATTAGTCTCCACCTGGGCATAGAGCTATTGACAAAAACTCTCTGACTGGGTCCATCTGACCAATTCCTTATCTACCAAATAGTCTATCCTTCAAATCCATCACTCTGTTTTAGACACAAGACTGTCAAGTGTGACCATGTTGAAGGCCTTACAGAAGTCTAGGTAGGTGACATTGATCAGTCTTCCCTGGTTGACAGTTGTCTCTCCATCCTAGAAGGCCACCAGATTGGTCAGGCATGATTTTCCCCTGGTAAAGTCTGTCTAGGATCACCTCCTTGTTTTGCATGGGCCTTAACATTGTTTCCATGAGGATCTGCTCCATGATATTCTGAAGCGGAGAGGTCCTTGCCAACAAATCAGAAAACTTCTTAAAGAGCTGCCAGCTTTGATCAGCTATACCACCCTAAAGGACAGTTTCCCAAGGATCTCATCCTTGGGAATAATCCTTAATTATTTAAAAAGTTGCAAGTTTTCTCTTCTAAAGTTCAGGATCCTGATTCTGCTCCATGCCAGGCCCACTCTCTTTCTGAACACTCACTACAGCCCAGGATGCCTCCAGTCTTAACCTCTTTAGTGAGCTCATCTGCATTTGTGAGAACTGGGTGCAGTAATTCTTCTCCTCTGGTTGGTTTATCTAACATCTGGATCGGGCAGTTTCCCTCTACACACCCCAGGACTCTCCTGGATTGTTTACAAACAATTGTATTGTTTTCCCAGCAGGCACTCAGGTGGTTGAAATCTCCCATCAGGATCAAAGCTTGTGAGCACAGTTCTTCCTGTAGCTGAAGCAAGCAGCTTTGTCAACAGACTCTCCTGATTAGGTGACACGTTGTAGACCCCATCCACACTGAGTCCTTTGTTGGTTCTGTCCTTGATTTTTACCCATAGAGTCTGAACAGCTCAAGTCTCTTACTCAGCGATATCTCTTCACAGTCTATCCCTTCTGTAGCAATACTACTGCCTCTCCTTTCCAGCCTATCTCTTCCAAAAAGCTTTTAACCCTCAGTTGTAGTGTTCCAGTTGTGTGATTTTTGTGGGTTAGGTTGCTTCAGGGATATTTCTTCCCATTTGTTGTCATTTGCAGATGGCAAATGACACTTGATTAAGTGATAAAAGATGTAGCCAGAGCCTTGGCATGCAGTTGGAGTGGCTCTGGGGGTGGGGGGATGGTGTGGTTTCATCAGTTTCTTAGTGGGGAGTAGTTCACTCTTTGCTTAGCTTGGAGGGCAGATGGTTGTGGTGTTTGGTGCTGGATCTCTCCTGCCCAGAGGACTTGCTGCTGCTGCAGAACTTTCCTTGCTTTTCTCCTAACCCTTAGTAAACCACTGCTTGCAAGAGTGGCCAGTGGACTGGGACTTTTCAACAACTTCCCTTGCTGGGAGAGAGACCCTCACCATCTGCATGGGTACCTCAGGGTAAAACTGGGCCCCTCCTTAACGGCTTTGGGATGATCTGTAGGTATTTCCTGCTCCTTACTAAACTCTTGGTGTTTTCTGGTTCTTTGTCACTGAAAAGTACATCCTTTTCCCCAGACAAATCTAATGTAAAACTCTGCTACTAAATCGAGCCAGCTTGCTTCCCAGAATGCTTTTACCCCACCTGGTCAGGTGTGCCCCATAATTATTGACGTTTGAAAAGAAAGGGTGATCTCCACATGATGCTTTATTACAGAAATCGACCCTGTGATGAGATAACTGGCCCTTCACATCCACTGGTTGTACAAGAAACCTCTAAACTAAGCCTCAGTTAAACTTACAGAACTTACTGGGCAGAAAAGTGCAACTTCTGGAGCATAGATAAGGAAAACAATGGGTTATGGCAAAAATATGAACTTAACCTCAAGATACTTTGAAATTTGTCTCCAAGGTTTTGTAAAGATACATGAATTGAATTTCCACTGGTCAGGATGCAAACCAAGTGTTTTTAGATTTCAGTGGCCACCTTTTTTATCACCAAAGAAGTCTATTTGGAAATTTCCCATTAATATTGTTGTGGTTTCTTGCAGTTTATTTGCTGGTTTGGGTTTCTTTTTGTTGCTTGTTTTTTTAATATAAATTCAAAAATTGACATAAATACTGTTTTGGACATAATAACTATGTTCAGATATGTAAAAGCTGTTGAGGGAAGAACAATTCTAAAGACAAATTATTTTATGGGAGGTGATAATGGGTTTGTCAGTGTCCTGGGTTGTGGTGTAGAACGTGCACGGAGTATTCTACCACCATCTTCATGAACTGTGGAAACCTATTGCTGAAGCAGCATTCTTCCAGACTCTTCCCTCCCTCTTTCTGTTAGGGTGTCTTTTGTTAAGGTGTCCTCTGCTAATGGATCTTTTGATAACGTGTTTTCTGTTAATGGCCTGCTGATGACTTACAGATAACTCCCACCAGGAGTTATCTCCCGTTAATGGGCCATCAAGGACCCCCCTGTATGACTCATTATTCCATTGTGAGATGCTCCATCCAGAGAGAGGAGCCAAGCATTCTCACCTGCATATAATCTGGGATCTGGGACAATACGGGGTACCTTACCCACTGGATCTACAGAGAATCAGAGCTACCAGACCTTTCTACGGAATTGCTGCTTCCATCATCTTGCTCAGGTTGTATTCTGACTCTGTCAGGGGTCTTTTGTATTATTGCATTTATTTTATTTCTTTTTTTTTTCTTTTTCTATTAAATTGTATTTCTGACTTAGAGCCTCTCACTAGTTTTGCTTTCAAACCATCACANATTAAATTGTATTTCTGACTTAGAGCCTCTCACTAGTTTTGCTTTCAAACCATCACAGTCAGATATATTGTTACATGCAATCAGTTTGTCAGATGTTCATACAGAAATGGGAAAGGATTACATGGAGGAAGAAAGATAAAGAGATTACCTACAACAACAGACTCTACCTTTTAGTATAACATCTTTAGTGTTAGCGCGCAGGTGCTGGCAGATGCATCTGAGGTGAATGCAACTTGCAAGCATGGGTGAACACATGCTAAAGGGAGGAAATTTGAAAGACACATTGTGATATTTATCCTCAATCTCATACAAATTAAATCCCAAAGAAGAAGCAAAGCTAACAATGACAATCTGCTCTGTTTCTGTGTTTAATTTACTTTTGGTTTAAATCTTTTTACAAGGAACAGTACTTTATTTGATTGTTCAAAAACATGGTTTGGCAAAATTAAATTTTTATTTTGAAATGGTAAGTTGCCATTGAAAACTTTTCAAGAACATAGTCTTTTGCATACTTAAAAGTGCTTAATTATGAAAGCACAGCTCCCTGATTTTTAAAGAACACATAGAGGCATTATTTTATTTTTGTTAAATAAATGCTATAGAACAGCAAACTTCCAAGAGACATATCTAAGAATTATAAACAATATTTTCTTTTAATATCTAATGTTTATCCTCTGCAAATAGGCAATTTAAGGGATTTATTGAACCACAAAGATTGCGTTTGAGCCACTCACAAGTACTAATCTACAAATCAGTACCATGTAAGTATTTTTAAAATTTGCTGATTATCATGTGCCTAGAATCTCAGCTTTTAAGTATAAATTTTGTATTGCAAATGCATCTGTAAAAGCCATTTGCTGAATGAAAACCCATTCTTAACTCTGTTTTGAAGAGGCTGGAATAAATGAAGAGAGAAAGACTAACAACTGCTATTTGGCTGCTCTGAACAAAACCAAAATGATAATTCAATAAGAAGGCTGATTAAAAAGGACAGGAATTAACGACTCCTAGTTCCTGCACTTCAGGCCAATTCTGATACTGCTGAGATTATTAGGTCACGCAATCAAGCCTCTTGGCGAGGATGCAAATTAAATATTTGTTCTTAGAAAAGGGCAAACTTTGTTGTAAAAAGCCTGTGTAACTTCAGAAACAGGCTGCATGGCAAATTGGTCTGGAAACTCTAATCTGAATATGTAAATTCTTTAACAATATTTTAGACAAGCTTACAAGAAATCAGCAAAAATTCTATTCTGTCTACAATTAACATAAATGGTTGAAACAGATCAAAAAACTTACATTGATTTCCTACAAATGGCACTTTCCAACAAAGAAAAAACAACCCCCAAATTATTTTTTAAAATTCTCAACTAGTTGTAGTTAAGCCAGACTTTGTGTTGGCCATTTCACCAGTTTCAGACAGGTTGGTGCATGGTTTTCAAGTTTGTCAGCATTTTATCCTGCAGCCACAAAATTAAAAGAAACCAACCAAACAACCAAAACACAAACAAAAAATAGAAATGAAGGCAAATGAAATTGTATTTCCCATTTTAAATGGTTTCTTCATAGTTTTTTGTTAATAGATCATATTTTGTCTGGAGTTGTCTGATTAGATTCACCCAGAAGATACAATCTTGGTGAAAGATGTGTAGAAGAATAGAACAATATTTAAATTATTCTAAGACCAAATGACTCTTCTGTCTTTCACCAGAAGACACTCACATCTTATTACAAATATGTCACCAGGAGGGATGGATTGTTTTTTTAAGTGCACCAATCATTAACGGAGTGTAATGGCCATTGGTTAGTCTCAGTCAATTATGCAGCTCACCAAATGAGGTTCATCCTGCACTGAGTGGTCAAAGGTGACAAAATCAAGAGCAGGTAACCACAAGACCAGAGGGTAAACTACATTTCTGAATCTTGAGTCTTCTTGATCTGTTGGTGGTTAAAATCAGACTTTGTAAGTGGTTTTTTTTGTTTGTTTTAAAGATTTTATTAGGAAGGACTGTAGACTTCTCTGGCCAGTATTGTAATATTTTCCCTAAAGTACAGATAAGAGCAAACACTTAATAAAACTGGAAGTATTTTTTGCACATATTGAAACCACAATGATTACAGAATTTCTGGGGAAAAAAATGTTTTGTGCTGTTAATCAGTTTTATGACCCAGGATTTTCACCACAGAAACACATAAATTTCTGCACTCATTTCCTGTGTTAAATTAACCAGACAAGCCTCTGTTACTCTGTTACTCTACTGTCATAGTTTAATCTCAGCCAGCACCTAAGCTCCACACAGTCAGTCACTTACTTCCTCACAGTGGGATAGGGGAGAGAATCAGAAAGGTAAAAGTATGAAAACTTGTGGATTAAGGTAGAGTTCCATAGGTAAAGCAAAAGCCACATCACAGGCAAAGCAAAACGTGGAATTAGTTCACCACTTTCCATGGACAGATGGGTGTTCAGCCATCCCCAGGGAAGCCAGGGTCCATCACACTTAAAGATGACTTGGAAAGATAAACACCCCCATCCCTGCTCCAGCCCCAGTCCTCTCCCAAAGGCCTTGATGCTGTGTAAGTGTTGCTCAGAAATGACAAAAGCATCCCTATATTATCAACATGGCTTTCAGCACAAGTCCAAAACATAAGATCAGGAGTGAGAGAGGGCTGGCGGGAAGGTGTTTTAATTATTTTTTTTTACTTCTCACCATCATACTCTGATTTTGATTGGTGATAGATTCAATTAATTTTCCTCAAGCAAAATTTGTTTTACCTGTGATGGTCCCTGGTAAGGAATCACTTCCTGCCCTTATTTCAACCCACAACCCTTTCCTCATATTTTCTCTCCCCTGCCCAGGTGAGGAGGGGAGTGATAGAGCAACCTTGGTGGACATCTGGCATTCAGTCCAGGCCAAACTGCCATAGATGGACAAACTTTCATAATTTTAGAAGAAAATTTGGCACAAAATTAATCAAATCCTGGCACTGTTTTCCCCCTTTGGAAAAATAATTAAATAAGCAGAGATGGGCATAATATTCACAGCCTATTGTGGATCTTATTTTTATTCTAGGAGACCAGTACAATGACCTGGGTGATGAATTAGGAGGAGAATATAATTTCAGGAGCAGAAAGGTAGATTAAATAGGCAAGTGCACAGACTATTCTCTTCAGATAGCAAATTGGAGAGATTCATCACAGGTCTTCCCAAGAGAGCAACTAGGGAGAGCTCTACTACAGTAGGAGACATGACTCTGCTATCTTGCATGGTTTTAGTTGTTTATTTCCCCCACCAGTAATAGGTTATACTGGCTCATTCATTAGCATTTTAACTTTAGACTAATATGATAGCACAGGATAATCTGAAATGCCCCTTTGTTCAATATCCCAGAGTAGTTTGGTGTCAAGGAGGCTGCATTTTATTACAATGACCAATAAAACTATAGGAATAGAATTGCATGGGAAACAGGAAGCTCACAAAGCACTGTGGAATTTTATTTGCTCTTGTTTTTCACTTAATAAAATTGAGCAAAAATAAAGTCAAAACCCATGAGTATATTTAGGCCTCATGCAACAAATAATGCTGTCTATTTTTTCTTCCGCTCTATGTTTATCCCTGAAAACCGTGGATCTAAGGCTAAATTTGGACTTTCACTTGAGGCCTAGGCCTTAAGGGGGCCAAGGCTGATATTTAGCCAGGCTTTGTATATGTCTTCCAAGAGAAGATGCTACCTATTATTCCTTGAATGCTTAGCTTTCTGTGGTGATACCTAGAAACTAACTCTTTGTGCCAAAAATTACTTTTTAAGTTCGATAGTTCGAAATGTAGTTGCATTTGAATAGATGGCTAATCTGTTATAAGAGGTGAGAAGACTGCAGCTAAATTTTGGGAGTTGTGAAGGGCTTAATTCTTCAATTAAACAGCATTTTGTAGACATGGGGAATTGTTTGCTTGCTACTGCATTGCATATTTAATACAGCTTTGGATTCACTGCATTTCATTCATACAATTATACATTATTCAGATATTTTTCTCCACAGACTCTCTTTCTCATTTTTCTCTCTTTCAAACATAGAAGCATCTGTTGTTAGAACATTCAAATGCATATTGCCTTGTGAAAGACTGACAGCAGTTTTCTTTCAAAGGAAACTTTTATTTGACGGTTAAAGATTAGACAGCAGGTATTTAAAATTTCACTGATATTGATGATCCTCTAATTTTTGAAAGGGTGCACATGATGACAAGGAACACACAGTTATTGAAAGAGCTTTGCTAAGCCAAGCAACATCTGGTACATCTGCTTGAAAAACGACATTTAGTATGAATTGAGTGTTCACAACTCACCTATTTTTTTCCAGGATTATACTTGAACTCAACTACATGACACTGTGACACTAAGAAAGTAGCAGCATGAGTTTTGATCAGTAGTCTGGAACTCCTGAATGACTATTCTAAATGATTGAAGAAAGTAAGAGAAAAGCAAATTCATAGATATTACACAACAATGTGTGTGTAAAAAATTTCCAAAGGGTTCTGTGGAATCTAGGACTGAGATTTTTTTTTATTTTCACTTTTCTTTCTTTTTAAATCCACAAATTTAAAGGTTCAAAATATCATATGACCTAAAGTAGAGAAAAGTCTGGAATACAAATAACTGATTGAGTAGAGGCAGTTTAATCATATCTTGTGAAAATACCAGAAATAGTTTATATGGTATCTAACATGCTTCTTAGCTTGGCAAATTGGAAGTCACTCTCAGTTTAGATAAGGACAAACAGTTAAAACCAAACCCTCTGAAAACAACTTTTACCCCTAGCTGAGTAAAGGGAGCATTATTCCTATAAAGTATTATGTTTTATTAGATGGCACTTTATTCATAATACTCTATATAGAGGTAGCTCTTGATGAAAGAGCACAGAATGTGTCTTCATTTGAACTTTATTGATACATTCCAGTGCCAGGAATAACTCCAGAGAAATTGTCAGAAGACTGGATATTCAGTGAAGCTTAAATAAATGCAGTTCACAAAATCAGCAAAGCTGCAGTGATTTATACCAAAAGAGGAATGTCCCTTACTTAGAAACAACTCACAATACTGACATATATTTTACTGTCTTTGAGGGCTCTGTGTGCACATGGATGTGTATTTTTTTACCGTTACTTCTGATTATTAGTAAAATGGTCTTTGTCAATATGATGGATACTTTTTTGTTTCCACTGCTCTCTTTGGAAAATAAAGCGGTTCTTAATGGATAATTTTATTGTGATATCAAGCCCACAATTTCTTATTTCATCAAATAATTCCACAGCTACATTGTACTTTACAATGTCAGGCACCTTTGTAGAAAAATCAAGCCATTAGTTAGTCATATGAAAGCTTTTCACAGATTGCTTACTTTTTTATGAAAGACTGAATGATGATTCAACAGATTGTAATTGTCTTTGAGTCAGTTGTGAACAAATGCCCCTGAAGGGTGCTAAGATGCACCATATGGTGGGAAGTATTTGTCTTTCACATTGGAAACCAAAATTCAGGTGCACTTGGATGAAGGTGGTGGGCTGCATAGCAGCCACTTCCCATCATGGTCTTGTCAGGTTCTGCAGTAGGTTGATTATAATATGGGGCTACATATTTCTTACTACCTGCCCCTCCCCTACATGTATACACATAAATTTCACCAATTCTTAAAAAGTACAGCCATTTAAGGGTCTGAGCTATTAGTCCTGATTAAAAAAAAAAATCCATCTGGGATAATGAAGAATTTCATTGTACTGGATGAGACTTATTTTTGTATTTCAAAGCATGATGGCAGATGTTGCTAAACAGATGGGAGAGGCTTCTCTAAGAAATAGTCAGATTGCAGAGCAGAATTTCACAAGCCATTCACTCAATAACAATGTCAATTTAAACAATCTTAACCTTTGCTCCTTCCCACTTACTCATATTGTCACGCTACCTACTCAGTTGTGGTGGTAGGTATTTTGGGATGAGAGTCACAGCTGATTTTAAAATAAGACACCATTTTTCTATTAAGGTTATTTTTCATCTATGTTATCTACTAACTCAGGTTCACTATGTGATACATGCATATTTATAGATCTACACATGAAGGGATAATGTGAAAATAGGGCACAGATGTGAATTCCAAAGCTATTTAAACAAATACTGGTTAAATGAAAAAAAGTGTTCATGGTACTAAATCTGTAGTGGTGGTGCAGATACTTTCAGGCATATTTTTGTTATTAAGATTCAGGCTGCCAGTAACTTAGCAAAATATGGTTAAAGGGGTAATGTTGTTACAGCTGCAATGCACCTATGATACATGATCTCCCTTCTGAAAACAGAAAGATATCTTAAATAACGAAAGAGCATGTTAGAATTTTCTAGCAACCCCAAGTGATCTAATAAAATATATATTGCTTGTGACCTTGTCTCAAACAATGTCAAACATTTATAGTAGAACAGATTTCAATAGGACTGCTGATGGTAGTAATGATCATTAAGCTATGCCCATGATTACAAAATTGGCAGTTTTTTACAAAAAAAAATTCATTCTGAAAATATAAATGTAGGAGATCTTAGATGTCTGTCTTGTTATTCAGAACTGCCACAGACAAATTTCAAGTGCACAAACAATTTTTCCTTGCAAATATCTCAGGTAATGAGGAAAATTTGAAGGAGAAAATAAAATCAATAAACTAAGGTTTAGTTTTTCTTTTTTTCCTGAGGACATACCCTATGGCTACTTGATGCTGCTCATATAGTCAAGTAATTTTCTTTCTTTGCAGTCTGTTACATCCTGCTATAAATTATTTGCAGACAACCCTGGTTCCTTTCCCCATTGAATATGGTCACAAACAAATATTTTTGTAATAAATCTACATGTACATGCAGCCACAGAAAACCTCCATTTACATTTTATTTCAGGCAAGGCTTAGCCTTTTTTCTTACAGTTCCATGCTTAAAATAAATTACTTAAGTGGAAATCAAGCCATAAAGTTTTCTCACTTATCCTTTGAAAATTAGACCATCAATGACAAATAAAGAATGACACCATCCATCGCTTACTACTAATCATACTTTTCAATACGACTAAGGAGAAACTTTATTTCTACCCTTTTTATTACATAGCATTATCATACACTCTATGTAACTCCTTTGTGTTAAAAAAGTAGTAAGAAAACTGAAACTCAGTAATTGCAAACTTACAGTTGTAGAACCTCCACAAGGTATACTTTCTTTCCTCTGTCTTTCAGTCAACGAAAGTAAATGCATGGCAAACAGCTTGTTTTAATGACTAACTGGGCATGGATTCATTACAGGTTTTGTAAAATAAAGATATCTTAAAAAGCTCCACTGTTCTTGGCAGAGTTGCCAAATATGGAAATGTACTAGCTAGACTTTTCAAGTCCTTCACAGCACTGTGGTCTCCTTCCCAAAAGTACTGTCTCTTGGAAACTCTACAAAGGCAAAGTTAATACCTCATCAGAGATACAATGTGTCTTGTCAAGTGGATCTGCTGTGGCTACCATTTTCTTTAGTGAACCTCTGTTCTTCTTTTTCAAAGCTCTGTATTGACAGTACAAGCATTTGCAAAATAAATCTAGATGGGAAAAGGAACAATAATTGCTTTCTGTGGGGCCTGGCCTGTCTTCCTGTTCCCATTTCATGTAGGGCTGCCTCCAAGGTTAAAGTTTTGCTTCTGGCCACAGTACCTGGATCACACTACCTACAGAAAAAGTGTTAGTCCTGGCTCTGTGAATTTGGTCTGCCCAGCCTGGCTCTGCAGCTGGTATGTTTCTAAACTGTCAGAAATCTATTTCATATATTGCCTGAAGAAGGAAGGTGTGGCATAGTTTGCTGACCCTGCTACATGTTTGTTCTCAAGTACCAAGTACTGCAAAAAGACATAGATTTTGAAGTTCTTCCCTTAGGAAGTTGCAACAAACAATTAACTTTTGCCACTTTCTATAAAACAAGATAACCAAATTTTATTCAGCTGTCATGGAGAGGGTACATTGGTACACGTGGCAGCTCTTGTCAGGATGTAGATTGTACTTGTCAAAGTACAATCTCAATGAACAGTTATTTTATTTTCATCTATACAAGGTCCTGTCTGAAGACCTTAAGTCCCATTCTAAAACATTAAGAGCTTATCTCTTTTTTTTAATTTTGTTTTTTCTCGTTGGATCAAGTCTGAATATTTTGCTTTCTTGGAGATGAACTGTTATTTTTGGAAAGGTATAAATTGTTTTGGAAAATAATCTTGCTCATGTGACCTTATGTGGCAGAGAAGAAGCCTTCACCCTTCCCTGGTTACAGAAAAAGTGCCAGAAAAATACACACATCCTTTTTTTCCCCTATAGCATTTGATAGAATGGAGTGCTTTTGTACAAATCTCATTTGGACAGTGATTCTCATGACAGGCTAAAACCTCATAGAGGCACCAGCATTAAAGGTGGTGACAGGCCTGTGCTATCACCACTTAGACACTGTGCAGAAATTCTAATGTCTCAGCTTGTGATAAGTGCAAATCCATTTACTGACAGTCCTGAAGGAGGCCAGTGTTTCAAATGACACACAGGTGTCAAGGTCATGAGACAAGCCATCTCTACCAAAGAAATAATACCTATCACTTAAGACATCTTTGGCCTTGGGTCTTATGACCCATGGACTTCGATATTGTTTTAACTAGCTCATGCTGAAATGGTACATTTGGACTATTGGACTACACTATGAATGGTACATATGGACTTTGCAGTAACTGAGCTGTTTATACAGGAACCTTATAAAGAGCATTCATATTCAACACACATTTTTTTCCAGATAGCTGCTTTGGTTGATAAACAAAGGTGAACAGATATTGAGCTATTACAGTGACATCTCTTAAACTGTAAAGTAGGAGTCATGAGGTCATTAGTCATCTTCCACTTGCAGGAAAAATCAAATATCTGGTGTTTTATTTTTTTTCTCCTCATCTATACAAGGTTGTCTTGGGTTAATTTAGGCTCTTGATACATCCAGTATCTGACAAAGGTGAAATTGTAGCTTTGAAGAAACTGCTTAATTTTCACATGAGCAGTGCAATACTTACTATCCTGTGCTATTTTCAGCATTCCTTAGAAGTATGAAGTGTGACTCAACTTTTTTGCTTGTAGTTACCAAACCAATAATGTAACTGAATAAATTTCCTTCTTTTCTTCCTTAACCCTCTCTCAATTTGCGTTATTTGTTTCCAGTCTTCCTAATTCATTCATACAGCCCAAGTTTTGAGGTTTTTTTTCTAAATCTGCAGGAAAATTTTCAGGGTTAAGTTTTTCTTTTGTGCTTTGTTTCTTGATTGACTGTTAATATCACAGTGCTATCAAGTTCTACATATAGTCAGACTTTACCATCTGCATCATATAAGTACACACATACTGAGTAAAAAATTGTCAAACAAATTGCAGTGTACAGGAGTTAGATTTTTGTCTGATGATATACAGTCAGATCCCCAGCAGCATAACCTTAACAAAGTTTTGTAATTAAATTATGCAAGCTGGTTCCTAATTAAGGATCATTGGCCTGATTACAATGACGAGTACAATTAACATTTTAGTAATACCTGATTTTTGGTACTGGTATTTCATCACTATCACAGAACTTGCCCACTCTAATGACCCCAACTTTCTGTACTATTGACATATCTTTTTTGAACTTAATAGGAGAGCTTTTACTTGTATAAATTATCTCAGTCCTAATGGAATTTATTTTTAGACAAATATATTCATTAATTACTGTATTAGAAAGTGAACAACTAGGTTAATGTAGTTTAAAGTGTGGGGTTGCATGACCTTTATTCATTAATGAGTTGAAGATTTGCTGAAGAAAACCCACAAAATCTTAGCAGCTTACTCATGGAAGCCTGGTTTTTAAGAAGGAAAGCTGTAAGCATTTGTGTGAAACATTGGGCATTCCAGTTCTTCCATGACACCACAATGTACTCATAGGCTTCAAGTTGATTGTCTCCTTTCATTCAAGGGTCTCTGTGCTAGGGGGAAATTAAAGTCATGACACTGGTCTGCAGAGTCACCCTGTTACTGTTTTTGCATTTGTGTTAGCTTCCCACCCTATTGTCAGAGTCCCAGAGACTGATGAGTAACTAAAAGTTGAAGATGTCTGAGGATTTTCAGTTCACACTGTTTTTTGTTTAGTTTTAGCCAAACTATGTCTCATGTATTCAATAAGAACAAGAGGCTCTGAGATACAATACACTGAGTTTCTACCCAAGTAGCCTGACTGATCAGAGAGTGTCTTTATTCTCTTCTTATATGTACAACTCATTAACTGAAAAAATCATCCACATTTGTACCATTTAATGAAAATTAATGACTATTAAGAAAGCTACAAGAGAGCATAAATACATAAGAGTTTAACTAAATACTGCTTCTCACCTCCCTTCTTTCCTTTCATTTGTTGTTTTTAATGAATGCATCTCATGGTTACTGGGGAACTACGATCAGTATTACCTGGAGGGTAGTAAATAAAGAAAATGAAACCAACCCAATCTTCAGAATGACATTTCTTGACTTTGCCCTGAAAAAGTACATGTTATTCTCCACATCACAGTGCATGTGCTAGGCTTCGAAGGGACATAGCAAAATATTAGGGGAAAAAAAAAAAGTGAGGGAGCTTTAAGCACTGTCTTGGCTTTGTGTTTGGCTTCAGTAAGCTAGGCAGATGTGTGGAAGCAAAAAATGTAACATTTCTTATTGGGTCTTCTGATGGGTAATTTACTAGGGGGAGCTGTTTGCAGCTTACCACATAAGGTACCTTATGTTACCAAATAAGGAAGTATATGGGGTAAGCACTGGGAATCCAGACTGCCTTGTGCCTTGGAATGGATAAGGCAGCAAGTGAGGGAAATGCTGGAAAGAAGAAAGACACCTGTGATCCCCTGTGCAGCTGCATCCCAGGAAAAATCCTGGAGTGCCTACAGGACAATTCAGGACAAAGAAGCATGGCATGTGGGAAGTGACCATCTGGGTGGAGGAGAGAGGGAGGATGCAGGAAGACACAGCCAAGAGTCACCAGAGAGGCAAAAGAAAGTCATTCTGGCTTGCAACAGGAATCTCGATGTTCCCATCAAGCCTTGCTGGGATGAGAGCAAGGTCACAGTGAAAAGATGCAAAAGATAGAGGAAGGATGGATTTTAAGCTGTGACCCAGAAAAAAGAGTGAAAGAATAAAACAGAACAGTACTATGCTCACTTTAAAAACAAATGTCAGCTCCCAAGCCCCCACTAACTACAATAAAAACTCTTTTCTAAAGTACTTCTTCCTGAGGACCTTACTCATTGGCTAAGTTGGAAAAGTATTGATCCTTTCTTATTTTAGGACCCTAGCGTGTTGGCATGAGCGAAAAAGTAGACAAACAAGCCAACATGACTGTCACAATGTTCACTTCATAGGAAGACCCAATATGAGCATTTGAAAAAAAAATGCCCCATTGCTTCCAGTTTTTTTTTTTGCATGTAGTGTATTAAATTCTTTCTTAGAAAAAGCCTTGAACTAAAGTAATAATTTTCTCTTCATGAAAAACTATACTTAAATACCTAGGGATTCCTCATTCTTTGCATCTGTTTTTTCAGAACACTCTAAAAGATTGCGTGGGCTTTCTCCAAGGACCCTGTCCTGAAGATGTGCAAACACAGCCAGTACTGTCATCCTGCCACTTTTCATAGTGTTATTGTGAGTCTCAAAACATATGGTGTTTTTCTTAAAGCTTCAGCTACCAGAGTAATGAGTGTTTGCTGTTTACTTAGGTTACCAGCCATGGAGATTTTAATATTGAGGCATTTCACAGACCTTACTTGTATGAAGCAGAAACCCATCAAATCCTTATTTTACAAGTGAAGAACAAAGGCTTTAGAAAGATTATTAAGAAGTCTAAGGTCACAGATAAAATCTCATGTATGCACCCAAGTCCTTTAGGCTATTGTCCAAAACACTGATCCATATTTTATTCAACTTTCATGTAAGATTAGCAAGCAAACAGAAGACTAGAATACTTTGATCATGTAAAAATGACTGAAAAGGTTACATCTAAAATCTTAAAGTTCTAAAAAGAAATAAAAACAAATATTATTTCTTCTTTTAACACTTAAACAAATTTCATCCATTTGGGTCTTGAAGTTAGTAATTCTGTTATACCTTCCAGCACAAGAAAAAGAGGAGTTTTTAAAAGCACACCTTTCACAATATTCCTTAACTCATATCCTTATGACAGAAGATTTGTTAAACTTCATGACCAGATTATAGTGATGCAACCAACCATGGCTATATGTCTTATTAAAAGGATAATAACCTGTCTCTGGCACGTTCAGTGCTCAGGAGGCCAGTAGAAAGAAATGACACATTTTGAAGTGACTGACAAGGACATGACAAAGACCATTTCTGTCCTGATTCAGGAGAAGCTGGCCTTCAGAAAGCATTTCTGCTTGAGGGCACTGACCTACCAATACAGTCAATCCCCCTTATATGTTAAAAATGCTCAAACTCAGCAAAGAATTGCCTGAGGACAGAAAGAAATGTTCCCTTTAAGAAAGGTGATAAAGTAGTTAACTTAGCAATAACCTTTTGACCCTTCTTACTTCAGAAGAATGGTGTCATACTCAGACTAGATCTATAGTACCCCTTCCCACATAAAGGATGCCAGGAACTCCCCTTTGCAATTTTCTCTTACCTTGAGGTATACAGGGGGAGGAGATCTGCTCCAGAGCTTGCACAGATCTCAGGGCGGAATTGAAACAGTGATACAGAATTGAATGTTCCAAAATGCAATAAACTCAATATAAAGGCTTTCCCTCTGCTTCGTTTTCCCTTTGCCTTTGCAGACCCTATAGAAAGCCACCAGAAATATAATTTTTGCCCTTCCAAAACAAAGTAAAACAAGGTATGGAAGCATCCTAATTCCAGACTAAGGAAATGAGATCATATGGAAACCCAGCTGTTTGCAGACACAAGGGTCTTCCTTAAGTTTTACGACTGCTAATTGTTCATTATTTTCTGATTTGTGTTTGGGTTTTTTTTAACTGAAGCACATTATCTTAGGCAGCCTTGGCCCTAACTTACTTGCCTCCTCAGTGAGAAGGCACATTTCTTAAAGTACATAAAATATATGTTACCTAATCTTTTTTCTTCCCTATTCTCAGAGCTATGTTAAGCTGCTGCCCATTCAGAGTTTAATAGCTGAAAGGAATGTATTCAAGCTCTTGATACACCATCCAAGAGTTCTTTAACAGGCTATTTTAGCTGTCCTGGTCAGTAACCTCACCTAAGAAGTAATTTTTAGACCTCTCTTCCATTCAAATCATTCTGACAAACAGCAGTTACTGAGCAATTTAGACCTCCTAGAGAATACTCTAGGGTTTGCTTTTCACGAAGATGAAATTACAGTACTTTATATCTTTGTTTTCTACCCTTTTATTTTCTCCCTGCATTCAAAGAAAAAAAAATTGGCTACCTACAAGTAGTGGCTGAAATACTAAAGAAAGCAGAACACTAAATACAATGGCAATTGAAAAAAAAACAGGAATCTGGTGTTAGAAGTCTTTGAGAGAGAACTTAATTGCTTCTGTAACATAAATGCATATCAAACTGAATTTAATTTCCAATTCTGTTAAAATTGAGTTAGTAAAAGGCAAGGACAGCATGATTTACATTGTGGAAAAGCAAAACACGGGAAACTTACAAGCCTCTAGAGAGAAAAACTAACTCTGACAAGGTAATTTCCTTCCTGATTATGCTTGAGAGATGATAAATGTTTGAGAAAAATTCTAGAAATGCTGAATTGAAGAAGTACACTTGCTAACTGCTCTGACAGCCTGTTCTCTGATCTTAGAAAATGTAAGCACACCAAGCAGTACAGTGTCGTGATCTGTGTCTTGAGTACTTTGTATTGCTTGAGAAAATACACTTATGCAAAATGAATTTATACATAGTAACCGGAATACAAACCAGAGTCTGCAAGGACTTTAAAAGGGCTTTAAAAGGGTATTTAATTCTGACTGAAAGTGGACTACACACAAAATGGAATGAAATGAGAGATCACAGTCAACTATGTGAAGTCCTCTGAAGTCTGTATTCCTTTTCTACCAGGGGAGTGAAAATACTGAGAAAATCTCTAACACTCGCAGCAATCACTTCCTGCATAACTGCAGCCTTACCTACCCTGACATTAGAGGAAGCAAGATGTTATAGCTCTCCCATGACAAGTGATGAAACTTCAGAATACGGCAGCTCAAAGCTTCTCACTAACATTAGTGCCACTGCACATTCCCAGCAGATTCAAACTTCACCCAAATCTCTTGCAAATGTACAGAATAGTTACCTTTGATAAGCATTGGGTGTAATCATCACAGGGGCTTACCATTTTAGACACAGAAGTAAACAAGCATAAAGACTTATATAAACTAAACATTAGGAAGTACTCCTCATGCAATACAAGTGTCTGCATTGATAACAAAATCCAAGGCCATATCAATGATTTGACTTTCAAACTTCATTTGTAGTGCTGCCTCTGGAATTTTTATTTCTTCATTCTCCCTATGCAGTGAACTAAAGTTAATAACAGTCCTCAAGGCCGGGACTCTTTTCCTGCGATTGGGTGAAAGGCTCACCTATATTTCAGTTTCACCCCACTACGGGCTGGAGGGCAATCAGAGACTGACCAGGTTCTGGAATGTGGAGGAGGCACTCCCAGCCTTAGTGGATTAGTATTTCCAAGAGAAGAACTTTTATGCCATGTGTGCATAACAAGTTCTTATACAAAATAATTTTACCAGATTTTTGTTCATCCTTTTCAAACCATTATTCCTCACTGTGATTCTCACACAGCTGCATTTCAGCTGCAAAGTTACTGTTTCACTGTGAGAAAAGTCAGTTGTTTTGTTTTTTTTTTAAATGCAAATGTCCCTACTACTCCTGTTAACAGCATTCTGCGATAAAGCCAGAAAGGGGTTAAATTCCCAAGGTATTAAATATGTCCCTTTTCACTTCTTTTTGTCAAAACAATCATTCTTAAGAATAAGAAAAATTAGTATTCAAATTGATTTTTCCCCCTTTCTTTGACTTTATATAAATATGCATAATGCTATTCATGATCCTTTTAATTTTGACTTTATAACCTATACGGCCAGGTTCATCAGCTTTTATGTCACTGTGAGAGCAAATCAATCACTTAAGCCAATTTTGCCTGTCATACTGATTGTTGACAAAGATTAATTGCTTAGATTGCAATAATGATGGCAAGTTCTGCCAGAAGTCAAATCTTTCCTATCCCTCACAGATCCACCTTCAGTACAGATTGTGGTCAGAAGCAAATAATACTGTGTGCAGTTTTACTCTAAAAATTTAAAAATAGAGAAACATTTTTCATATGCTTCTTGCATAGGAAAACAACTGCAGTCTGCTACAATATGTCAAAATACTACAGCCAAGATGTTCTTCTCTCTCCTTTTAAAACCTGTGGAACAATCACAGAATATATTGTACCTCAGAAAAAGAATTACTGTAATGTACATTAACATCCCAGGAGGAATGAGTTTTCTATTCCCTCTGTTGGTGAATTGGGAAAACCCTGGTTGAAAATGCTTTATGTCTACAAAACATCTATTTATCATTCCTTTTATGATATAAAAAGAGCTCTCATAAATAATTCTGCTTGTATTTTCTTGGTAGCAAAAGATTTATTTTTTAAGCACCTGAATTTCTGTTAAAAGTTCATACATGTTCCCTGTTTCCCTGGTGGTTTCACTGGAGACACACTGAGAAAGTTTAGGGCCAGGTGTCTGCAAAGGAGATCTGTCATGAGGTACAGCAGCAGAGTGAAATCCTCTCTGGTAGGACCAACTTATCCAACTTCTTAATGGTCTGAATCCTCAAGCTGGATTTATTTAGTAAAACTTTCAGACAGAAATGTGAAACATTTTCCTGGGACTGTCTACATTTTACAAAACACACTCGCTGGAACCTCGCTGGCCTGTGCCATTAATAACTTCGTATGTGGGAGAAATGATTGTTGCTTGGGTGAAATTACCTAAGGAAGATTCCCCCCTGCTTGGAAATAGGAGAGGGTCTTCAGTAAATTAAGAGAGAGAAGACTGAGTGGAAGATCCTGAACACTGCAGAACCTTCAGACATTTAGAGATCTCAGTTCCAATCTAGGGTATTCTGCTGATGCCTTCAGCAAAGTTCCCAGGACACTTCACGCTGATCCTAATTCTCTGTCAGCAATACTCACAGCTCACACAGTTGATGTCAGGTTTAATAAGGTGTACACAAAGGGGTAAAACTCACTTGAAACTTTCCTTTCTATAATAAAACTCTAGTTTCCATTCAGAATTATAACTCTTTTTTCTTTTGTCTCTCTATTTTTTTATTTTTTTCTCTCTTTTTTTTTTGTCCTTTGGGGATTGAAAACAAATACTGACCTTTGAACAATTTCCGAGCAGCTTTCTTGAGGGAAATTTTTGGTTTTGTTTTGTAAAAGATATAAAAAGGAAGAAGAAAACAGCAGTTGATTTAGAAAACTTGGTGTTACAGAGAAATTGGGAGCCTGACTAGGAGAACTCACCAAGTCCATTAAAAGAGTGGATGATATGCACACTACTTGAATCTGTTACAAACCATTGGAAGAGTGTGTTTATGAACTAGATGCTGGGGTGGCCACTACAACACAGTAGGGAAGTTTAACTTGTAGTTTAACTTTTCACTGTGTTTAGAAGATTCACGACCTATCAAGCCTGATGGTTGTCTCCTTGTCTCCAGCAGAGAAACAGGTGGTATTTTTCAAAAGCTGGCATAATTCCAAAATATGCCTGTTGCAAGAGCTGCAAAACACTGGCGCGAGAGAGTGTGAAACTTAATTAGTTATGGACAACCCTTCCCAATATTTATTTCTACAACTGAGTTCTGTGTTGAGTTTTTTGTTAATAAAGTTGAATGAAAGTGGGAACTCTTCTATATCTTTATATCAAAAACTGATGGAGGAAAGCATTTTTCAATTTTTCATAGAGATACTAAGAATTTTCCGAATGAGGTATCAGAATTTTGCACTGTACATTAACTCTTTAAAATCCCTTATATTAAAACAATCAAAAATATAGAAAATCAAATGTAAATATAGAGGCACATTTCCCTCAAATAATTCCAATGACATTTATAAAACCCTTTAGATATATATTATTTCAGCCATATCTATTGGGAAATTTGCATTTAAGCATTTGTGAAAAATTAGACTGATTGTGCTGTCACACTTTGTAAATAACTCCAGGATTAAATGCTGCAACCTTGACCAACAACCCAGTGTGAATACAGAACAGAACATTCATATTGCAGTATAATATATACAGTTTATTTCAGATATTTTTTGTCCTAATTTTAATTGAAGTTGTAATGGTTTTCTAAAGATGAAACTGTGATTCCTTTAATGTGGCAAGAAGTCAGTGCCATATTTTAGTGAAAAGAATGCCACATGTTCTAAGCTTATGCATTTTCATTGAAGGAGCAATTTCTTTTTCCCTTTAGGTCATTAATGATAGTGAGCTAACATGACAAACACCATACACACTGTATTTCACTACCGTCTTATATTAAATTCTGTTTTAGCAAGAAGGCGTTTTTAAACTTCTGGGATAGAGTCAAAAACAATGCCTTTTTAAGACTTTAAATAATCGATAGAAAAATATATATCGCAAAATTCTGTTGGAGTAGTGGTAGGAAACTTTAAATGGCTGAGGGTGAAATGTCCAAGTCTTGGGTCGTCATAAAAATAAGTGGCCTCCTGTTACAGGAAAGGAAGGAAAACAAAAAGCAGACATTGTTTTCTATGACCTATCAAGGGAATACTTCTAAACTAATTTAATTTTTATTCTTCAATAAGATGGATCAGTACAGTATGTCCGTTTCTCTCCTGTGATTATAAAGCAGGTCTAAAAGAAACTAGTTCAGACCTAAGCACCTAACTTTTAAACTTTTAGTGAGATGTATCTTACATATCAATGTATATTAAAGTTATTTCTCTTCAAACAGCATGTTTTTAAAATTATCAAATTTTTAATTAATACTTTTTTCTATAAAGAGGAAATTAGTCTCCTGTGACTTTTTACTTTCAGCTGCTTTTTTGATATCCATACAACTTTTTTTTTTTTTAATTTAGAGAACACTTGAATACATTTTTTTTCTCCATCCTATACAGTTTTTCAAAGTAGCACATTAAAAACAAATTAGACTTCAATAAAATAAAATTAAAAACAGCATCCAACTTTGGTGACAAAAGAGACCATTTTGTTTCACATTATAAAATGCATATAAAAATATAATTTTCTGAGCAAATAAGAATGAGAATGATTTAAATAGAATAAAGGCAATTCTATATGCATAATGAAATCCAGATTTGCAGTCTTAGGCAGAGTTATGTATGATATCGTCACTCTCATTTTGCTGAATTTATCTATTTAAAAAATATGGGGATAGTAATACAAGTATATGGACATTTAGGATAAAGATATGGGTTGAAATTTAATGAATGTGGATTTACTTTTTAATCCTCTACTTAGCTGGTTAACTAAAAGCTAATTCCATATTTTTTGAAAGATAAATTATGCAAAAGTAAATAAGTTAAATGGTATTTATTTTGACTTGGCAAAGAGTAAAGAATAAAACTTAGACAAATCAGGAGATGAAAATAAGCTTCAGGTATTCTTCACTAACTTGTCAATTGTTCATGAACCACAGTTTTCACTCTTATTGTTGCATAGCCATTTATAGGACAGAAGCTGAGCCTTTCCAAAAGCATGAGTTTCTAAAAGAGGCTCATTGAAAAGAGAGCATAAAAGTCTAGGAAAACACCTTGGTAATATAAATTACTTTTCACTTCCACAAATCTCCTTAAGAAACTTAGCAAAAAAGGGCTGCACAGACAGAAATATAAACAAATTGTTACCTGTGCTTCACAGAACATTTAATTTTCTCATGTATTATTAATTAGAATGTTTCACATTTCTATATTGCTTTCATCTGGGGGATTTGTAAGCCCTTTTGCAATTAAGAATGAATTACTGAATGCAAGAAAATCATATTCTCTAAAAATGCTAGATTAGTAGCATTATACTAGGATATTTTCTAACAGTGTTTTCTGAAGTCAGCAGTAGGTCAAGGATCACAAAAAAATAATAAATTAAGATTTTTATAATTTTTATTTTTTTTTTTTTTTTAATCTTCCAGGTTGACCTAATTGTGACTTTCTGTTTTAAATGCTGATATAAAGAGTTTCCTTTCAGACAGTGGGAGAAGGGAACTAGGAGCGTTAGAAAAACCTTTTGTGACTGCAGACTTTGAAAAGAACATCCTGTGCAAAGGAAAATGTGATTGCCCAACTGGGAATAACAGGTCATGGGGGAAAAGAAAACCAAACCAAACCAGTTAAAAAATGGTAAATAATTTCTCTGACTCCTGAGTCAATACAGCGTAGTTACCAGACATTAAAATGCTTTCAGGTCTCCCACAGCAGAGAACATAACAAAAGGGTTAGTCTTATACAGGCAGCTAGAAACAGCATTTAATCAGTAATAAAATGCGGAAAACTGAATTGGCATGGGCTTTGCTGTTAGTGATGGCTAAAGAATAGAGGGAACACCGCTGGATCTTGGTGTCTAATGTTCCCACCTTATTTCTGTGGGAAGTACATACAGAAATACATATATATGTATATATGTATGTATGTATGTATGTATGTATGTATAAATTGAGTTAAAGAAGTCAATTAAAACATGCTGGAATATTTCTGCAGTTCCTGTACTGCATAATGCCATGGCACATTGTTCTGTAGAAAACTCTTCGTTCAATCATTTGGTAAACTTCCATACATGAGAAAGTCATGAGCTCAGCCAGCTGTGTAAAATAGGTAGGGATTTCATTGCCATGGGATGGTGTAAAGTATACTTCTGTAGCAAGTACTGTGTTTTTTAACTTATCTATATAAATAGTATTTGCTAATAGTAGTGATAAAAAGACTTACAGAGAATTCATTTTAATATTACTGGCTCTTGAAGTTATTGCTACATATTTCTTAAATCCAAAGAACACTGGATTTCTCAGAAATGCCTCTGTAGAATAGCATGTTGGGTTTTATATTTTCATCGTGTGTTTCAGGGCTATCAAAAAATTGGGCTTTGTATATTTGAATTCTGATGATAATTTATTGTTTAATGATACTTCAAACAATCTTCTGGAATTTGCAGGAAATCCCATTTTTTTTTTTACTTCTATTCAAAAGTTCTGTGATATGTAAATTCCCATTTGCATTCTCAGCTTCCGTTAGTTCTGGATTTTTGTTGTTGGGTTTTTTGTGATTTTGTTGTGGTTGTTGCTGTTTTAATTTCCATCAACAGTTAATATTTTGTAAAAAAGACATGTAATAGTCTTGTAAAAATAATTATTCACTTAGGCTTAGGGAAAATTATATTTTTCTTCCATGTAAGTTTGTGTATGTTCATGTTTGTGTAAATGCATGTATGAACATTCCAAGACTGTCCAACACCAAAAAAAATTTAGACATCTCGTGGCTTATTTAATGACTCTAAATATCTTTCCTACTTTAGTCTATTTACTATCAAGTGATCTCATAGAGGTTTTCTGATAAGTTTCCCTGACATGTTCTGCTATGAATTTTATTAAGGAATCTTTTGGGAAGTTCTGACATCTCTAATGTTGCCATCAGTATATGAAATTGGATGTGGAAAAATCACAGGGGTTTGAGAAGTGTCTTTTCCTCTGCCATTCAGCTCAGGTGTGGTTGTGATATAACCAGCAGAATGCCAAGATTTCTTTTTTGTACCTTGCTTCCTCTGGAAAGATGTAGCAAACTGACCAAGACAAATTGAACATGAACATCCTAATCTATGGGCTGGGCTGATGCCAATGCCCTGGCAACAGCAACAATGGCAAATAATGAACTAGAAATACATTGATGACTGGAAGAAGTAAGGCTGAGACCTCTGATCAGCCTTTCAGTTCTAATTCACAACCTTAACCGGGGCATGGAGGGTAGTACTGGGACCAAGTACAAGGCGGGGAAAAAGAATGGGGAAAAGTAATCTGTTCTTAATTACTCCTTTGAGTGCTAAATGAAGTAGTGCATCTTCTACTTCTCCCTTTCACATTACCGATAACAATGTAGACATCGTAACTGACATAAAATTTCTGTAAAATAGAGGTAAAAAGCATGATCTTTACTTCCTTGACATTATTATGGCAGGGTTTATTATCACTCAACACAGCATAACTGAGGCTGGAAGGGACCTATGAAGGTTTTATCGTTTAACCATGTGCTCAGGTCAGGTCTAACTACAAAGTTAAATCAGATTGTTCACAACTTCATGCAAGTCAAGATCTGAATGTCTGCAAAAGACCCAAATTATGCATATTTATTTTTAACCCTTCTCCATAAGGAAACACCTTAATTCAACTAATTGAAAACTCTGTACTAAAAAGCTAAACTGGAAAAGATTAGATTAAGTCTAAGACCAAATGAGAAGATGTTGTATTTAGGTTTTTCTGCAAAACCCTAATTCTGTCTCTCTGAGTATCAAGAAACATCTTTCAGTTACTTGATCAGATGTTATCTTACAGCTCCCAATTTCACTCTACCTCCTAAGCTCATTCAGTGCATAAGATGGGTGCACAAAGAGAAAAATAATTTCACATAAGCACATCATGTCTGACATTTTCTCACTCTCAAGGGAAATGCAGTAACTTCTGCTGTCCAAGATAATTTATTTCATTAAAAATTTTCAACTGAATAACCAAAAGTCAAATATGAAAGGCTTCATTTGCCGCTCATTCTACAAAATTAAAAAAAAAAATGAGGCATTTTTAATCAATTTAAGAGAGACTTGTTTCTTTCCTCTTTATTTCTATCACTCATATTCCAGGTATAGTTACATCTACACACATAAACATATGTTTATATTGTGTATATGTACGCAAGAAAGACTACAAACTTCAGAATTTTCTTACAAAAATAAAATAACATACCCAGTAAATATATACATATATAACAAATGTATTAGCAGAAGAAGCAAACATCAGGAGAATCAATGAACATGTGTTCAATCACTCTGGCGTAAGAAATTCGCTTTATTTATGCCATGTGGAAAAGGTCTACTCTTATTTGAAGGAATATCTATCAATTAATCAAAGTTCAGAATATTCTAAACACAACTAAGAACAGTGGTTGCCTTCTCTTTGCCCCTCTTTTTTGACTCAGAAACATACTAGAACTCTTTTAAGGCAGAGCATTTATTTCAAGAATAATAGCCCTGCTTTTGTCATCAATAAAACACTTTTAGAGATTCCTTTTTTTTTTTTTCTGGTAACCTCTTTCCATTGCTGATCAGTAAGTTTGCTGTGCTTTTATTTCCCTTAGTCTATGGACCTCTTAGGAGCTTGTTCTTTACTCTTGAGTGTATTTTTTCCAGCTGCCCCATTACTGAATCTCTGCATTAGTTTTTCTTCAGTGCTAAGGACTGCCTTTATTATTGCTGGCTATGTGAACCTATATGAATGTGACAGCAACTGAAAAAAATTATTTCTTCTTCCTTGAAAATAAGAAATTAATTTCAAACCTTTTCCTGCCTAGCTGGCAATTACAGTAACAACAATCTCTAACTGTCTTTAATTTCTGTAATCTGTGGTATGTTTAATGGTCACAGGATAAAATCAAACAAAACCAAGCAACAGTGGGGTCAGGAAATAACATTTGTTTTGAGGACACAAGCAATGTAAATAGGTGATACATCCATTTGGGTGTCAAACATGTCAATTAAATGCATTAAGACCTATAAAACCCGCTGTCAAAATCTAATTGAAAGATTGTCATCCTTGCAAGTACCAGAAAGATACACAACAGACAGCTTGTACTAGTACTCATTAATCTATGCTGTGCTACAAACTGTTATTTTCACAATAGTTTGAGTTATTAGAAAGTCTCCTCAATTGTAAGCAAAGAACTGAAATTAAATCATCTAACTTTGTTCCTTTTCTGCTCACAAATTATACATAATGGAGCAGCTTGCCTTTTTTTTATTTCTCCTTACTTAACCGCATGCCATCATTGCCCATTAGATTTTGCACACACTTTTCTTTCTCAGTGGTACCCTTTCCTTCTGTTCAACAGGACCACATGAATTATTTGTGGCTCACTCTTCAGCCTGTGAAATATACATATAGATGCTAATAGTCTCCAAGGGAAGACATGTTCATTTTGCAGAGAAGAAAGGCCTGGAGGAACTGCAGGAGCTTGTCTCATGGTCAGCATGAACAAGAAAGCTTCAAATGGAGCAAAGTGTCAATTTGCCATGTGGGTTAGCCAGCACCTACACTACTATTCCCCCCAATATGCTCACTACAGGCTGTTTTCCATGTCCTGTGGTGCAAGGGATGTCATGCTTCTGGGCTAACCCTGCATCCCCACTGCATCATGATCATAGGGATACGGGGACACCGAATACGTGGAATCTTAGCACATGGCCTGTTCCTTTTTGCACGAGTAGGGCACATTGTTTTCCTTTGGGTACTCAGATCATAAGAGCTGCATTTCCATGTGACTGTCAGAGATCAAAAAGTACTCAGGGCTCCTCTGGGTGAGGAAGGAAAAAATGCTGTACCATACTTACAGTGAATATTACTTTTAGTGTTATCTAGCTTTGCAAGCAGCAAAGTACTTCTGCATACTTGATAGCTCTAAGGAGTATCATTCACTCTGTGCACCACACACTAGCAAATATATGTAACCTGTGAGTGTTCATTCTGATATATCCATGTCCCACACGTACAACATGTTCTTGTCACATTATCTTTACCACTCACCAGAGTCATTAATTGAACGTGATTCCGGAGTGCTGTGTTTGCAAAATAAAGTTACCTACTCTGGTTTTGGTACCAGGTGATAATCTACAGGTATTTGGTGCATAGTCTTACACGTGGCTGTACTGCTTCCCTTGGAGTCTTATTCTTTCATGGGCTGAGCAATTAAGTAATTCAGATTAATTAATAAAATGTTAACACCAAAATCAGATAGTCCTACAAAACAGATATGTCAGATGCTTCAGTTCTTAGTGTTTTCATCAGCATTTCTGCTCAGCATCCATCCCACAAGTTGTCATTTCTGATGGCACAGGCAACTCTTTGCCGAAAGGTGTGTTGAGCAACATATTGTAACCCCCTGAACATCTGCAGCCCCAAAAAACAGGCTTTCTTTAAAAGAATCTTTTAAGTGTTTGACACCTTAAAATTCCTTTGATATCTATGCTTGTGAATATTGCCTGTTTTGCTTCATGATTTTATATTTCAACAACAAACCAATTTTCTGAGTCCTTTGTTATTTAAACATGGAGGTCCTGAACACATCAAAATCATTTGATGCTACCAGCATTCATTAATGACAAAACTATTTATATTTCTTAATCATGGAAACATATTTATATTTTACAGGCAGTTGCCTGTTAGGGGCTAAACAACTTTCATATTGAACTCATAAATGCAAGCTCCAAGGATTGTTTAAAGAAATGGTAATGATTTTATCATAACCATTTAAATTTAAAGATTCTTCAAGAATGAAGAGTAAAGTTGCTTGGATTTATTTAAAACTGAATTTCATCTCTGTTAAATATGATGAAGCTGAGACATAGTAAACATGTCTTACAGCTATTTGGTGAAAATTGTAGTGCAAGAAAATGAAACAAGTATGGTCAGAGATATTGTGTCACAGGTTTAGACTACACATTTGCAAATAAGGATCTTACTTACAAAGTTATTGACCCAAAGAAAGAATGCCAACAATTTAATTTCAGGAGTAGCCAAGCATGAAAGAGATAAATTTTCATCCTGAAATTACAGGAAAAGGGCAGAATAAAAACACTCTTAAGAGGCCCATGAGTTCTCTCTCTTCCCTATCAAATTGGCAGTCACCACTATTCATGGTGTTCAGTTCTGCAAATACACATCAGTCAGGAAAAGGCTTTGAAGAACGCCACCCAAGTTTCTTCATTTAATTGGGTTTTTTTGTTTGTGTAGAAATAATCCATGTTTTCCTTCCCTAGACACTTCAGGTTTTCCCCTGAACTGATAAACAACAGATCATCACTAATTTTTAATGAAGAATGTCCTTACACATGGGAAGGGAGTTGGAAGTAAGTGATCTTTAAAATCCCTCCCAACTCTATGAAGTCAGGAGGCACTTCAAGTTTGAAAAAAAAACACCATAGTTTGATTGTCAACTGTATACTTCTAGTAATATGGATTAAAACTTTGTTAAAACTCAGCATTTGTCAACACATATAATTTGTTTTCTTTCTTTTTTTTAGTAGTTTTTGAGTGTTTTAATTGATATGATAGTTAAAAATTAAAAGAGGGAAAATCTTCATTTAAATAAAAAGTTATGGGTGAATAAAACCCAAAAAGGTGAGTAAATTGACATTTTTTGCCATGAAAGAAGTCAGAAAGTTCCTAAGGGACCTGGTTGAGAACCTCCTTTTTCAACAAATTTATAAATAAGCTGGAGATGGACACAAAGTGTGTGGTGACAAAGGCTGCAGCCCATCTTGAAGGAATTGTACAAGGACTTCATGAAACGAACAAAATGTGTGGTAAAATTCAATGTAAACATATGTAAAATAATACATATAGAAAAAAACTGATTTCACATAAAGTGGTGGTTTCTTGCAGGAAAGAGGTTATCTCTGACAACCCTGTTAACAGCATGGATTATGACTGAGTGTCATGAAAATGTCATTTCACTGCTTGGTAGTTGTCAGAAAAAGGAAGGGAAGGCTAGAAAAAAGATAATAGAAAGCAAACCAGAGAGCATTAATATGTCGCTGGTATAAATCCATGGCTAGCTTGCATCTTGATTTGTTGCATTGCATACTGTCATTTTTCAAAAGAGGTATAGAGGACTAGAAAGCTTCACAAGAGCACAGCCAGGATGATCAAAGATATCCTGTGTCTTCTGTATGAAGAACGATTATGCTGGGACATCACCTGTTGGACCAGTGACATCCAAAATTAGTTATGACAATGATCCATAGGATTATGTCTGGCATGGTGAGATTGGAGAGAGTTCAGTAGCTCAAAACCTTGAAAGCAACACATGAAGACAGGAGAAACCACGCTCAAAAAAACCAGAATTAAGTTCTCCATGCAAAGAGCAGCTGAGATGTAGAACTGTTGGCTGAAGTACATTATAGATGTCTAACATTTGCATGGAATGAAGAGTAAATAGACGTAAAAAACTATTTCTGGTTACCAAGTCTGTGAACAGAAAACAACTGAAGGCAGAGAGGGTGTCATTTGCCATTTGTTATGCTTGCATCTGACTTTACCCTTGTTTGAAATAGGATACTTGGTTAGGCAGCCTTAGGTCACATCTGATACAGAATACTGTTTTAAGGCATGGCAAAAAGTGCAAGTCATATCCCTCGATTTGCTGTAAGGGACTCACAGACTGGGACTCACATAATCTTAATTATATTTTCTTTTTTCTCTCTGAATGATAAAGCCCAAGCAAGTAATTTTAAATATATATTTTGTCAGCCTCAGGAATTCAAAATATTCCTTTTATTTTACAAAAACAGACAATTAATATTATCATTATTTAAATTAAACATGTGATAAATTATTATTATTTATTATATTATTATCTCTTCAGAAAAGGTGTTGGTTTATGTGCTGTAGAGGACTGGTTTGTCTGATCTGGCATCTGCCCACCTGGCCCGTTTCAGCATGGCAAGAGACGTTCTGCAGGGCCCTAAATTACCTAAATATGCCCTTGGTGAGATTTTTCTGCTTTGTTTGGCTTTGATCCTTCCAAGGGAAGCATATTTACTCTTTCAAACCACATGTTTTGTTACTAGCACTTTATTTTCAGTAGAAGAAGGGAAATTAGAAACTTAGAGCCTGTTATTTAGGGCACCGTTTAAGACAAAAGTTCCCAATTTCACATAGAGTTTTAGCTAATCTTAACAATTTAATACCTCTCTGACTGCTCAGCACCTCTCACAGTCTCAGTTAGAGTCACCAGTTAGGGATGCAGTGTTCATAAGAACCCTTTTTTTTTTTGGAAGACTTTCTTCAGTGCTAGATACTGTTGATGGTTCTCTTTCCACAGGTTAATTTTTCTTGGAGTTAGATTTTGAGGTTAAAATTGTATAAGTTTCTGAAATTTCTGTGTAATTCTAGCTATCTCAGGTATTTAACAGTGATCCCCTCTCTGCCGGGGAAGGGAACTACAGATATGGTGTTGGGAATCACCCCTGAGACTTGGGCAACTTTTGCAGGGATGAAACTTACTGACAAACTCTTCCCTGCCAAAGAAGTGTGGAGGAATTCAGGTTTTAGAGATGCATTGCTTACAAATGCACTCTTACAGCTCCTGATTTTGATGTGTTGCTTGCTACCACTGTGCAGACATCACATGGTAGTAATGGGTTGTTAGTATTAATGCTGGGCGTGGTCAACCTGGATTCATTTATGCAAAGAAACATTCCCTGAAATCATCATTAGAAAACAATGTAACAATAGATCAGCCAAAGTCAGTGAAGCCTTTATAATTCTAAATCCTGCGGAGGAGGTCTCCTGCCCTCAGGAATGGCTACAGGCTACATGCTTCTCTAAGTCTCTGCTTGCTTTTTGGCTCTGCCTTGGCCTAAAGGCCACCACACCCTGCACATCTGCAGCTCTCAGGGACAGAGCAGCCTCCTCTTTCCACAGTTTTTGAATGTGAAACGCAGGAGCCACATGAGGCATCCTTCCTTTCTGCTGCACTGCCACAGCCATTTAAAAATAAACAAACAATGTGCCTTTGATGAAACATAACTATTGTGACAGGTTAAGTATATGTCGCACTCAAAACAAGCCATACATCTGAAAAGCCAGGAAGGAACATATATCAAAATTTGATAGAGAACAGAAGTACATGTTATTTTCAAAGGCTGACAAAGACCTTACCCTACTTTAATAGCAGCTGTTGACATTTTAATCTTTGTTTTTATGTACATAGTCTAAAAGTGTATATGGGTAAAATGAGAGGAATTAGAACTTCAGATCATAGGCTAGTATAGTTACATCTATGGTTAAAAAAGTGAAAAAGAAAAAAAACCCAAACAAATAAACAAACAAAGAGAAAAAATAAGAAAGAACATGACTGTAACAGTGTTAGACAAAAAGAACAATTTGCAATAACATGATTCCATGTAGCTCCTTGCCCTAGTGAGAAAACTTATGTTTCAACAATATTCCTATAAAAATTTTACCTACTTAGTGTTGACCTCTTTGGCACAGTATTATAAATCTTTTCTGAGGTTATCTGTGTTACAGATACTATTAATAGACATTTCAAAATTAGAAGAAAAAAAATTATGTCTTTTGACAGAAAAAAACCCTTAAGGCTCTGTTGGAGGTATTACAGCCTATAGATTTACAAATTACGAGGGTTTTCTTTAACTAGAGAATCTTAAACACTCACTGCCTTCCTTACTGGCAGAAAAGTGACACATTACCTATCATAGATGTGTTGGAATTTTACTTGTGTATGTTTCTTTATTGGGAAAATATAAGTTTAGGTTATTTTTTATCTTCTTAGATATGTACAACAATACAGGAATCATGACAACTTATATACCAGAAGCTTATGGGATGTTCCTAGGTAGGGGGGATAAAAGCCTCTTTAAATTAATGTCCATATAGTCCATCTTATTAAGCAGTACTTCTTTCTGTCCTCTTCTTCAAGTCCTATTCTTATCTCAGTTACACACGTAAACCTTAGGAGTCATCCCACTAAATATATTGGAATTGTTAGGCATTTATGTCAATGGAAGAAAAAAGAAATTTTTTTCCATTCTTTTCAGATCACAGGCACTAAGAAACATAATAACTTCTAAGGTGCTGTAATATTCTGTCATGTCAATGAAATTACTATTTATTGTACATTAAGAAGAATTTCCTTATTGAATAAGCTGAGGATAAAAGTAGTGGGCATACATAGTGATCCATTTTTCTACATGAAATAGCTTAGCTACTTTTTTTATAAGACATCAAAAACTCCAGTAGTATTGAACATTTTAGTGCATTAAAGTACTAATATTTTCCCTGTCTTTGTCACAATCCAAAAAGATCTTTCAGCTTAGATTTTTATTTTGTATTTCTGACAAGTAATTAACTACATGAAGAATTTAATAGAAACTTATTGTTTTTATGTCTTGTTCTTGGACTACAAAAACATCTTAGCTTTAACAGCCCCATAGGCCTGCAACACTGACCTATAATCACTGCTATTTCACTGTTGTTATCCATTTCCTTTAGCATTTCAGCCTGAATCATAGAAGTACCAGCTTTCCTGTACCTCCTTTAGGCCTTCCTTCTAGACTGAAAATATCCCAGAATGTTCAGTAGGGCTCTCAGAATACCTGAAAACCATTTCTAAAAGGTCAGAAATTTTGAATTTTAAAATAGTAATTTCTATTGAAATGTTCATTTAAAAAAGGTCTGTACTTCCCAGGTAAAATTACATTCTTCCTGCGTAGCAACAGAGACAGGGAATTCTAGTTAATATAATTACCTATTTCTTATCACTTTAAAATTCACATCATTTAAATATAAGAAAAATTCTAACCATTTTTTTTTATTTTACTTGAGATTATGTTCAACAAAAAATGCAGCATCTACCATCATAGTCCAAATGTACAGCTTTGTTAGAGGGGGTTAGTGGGAGCTTTTGTGGCCATAACACCAAGCCTATAATGAAATGATCTCCTCAGGTGGTATATAAATCTGCTTGAATTCTTTTGTTCAAGTGGAGATAGACAAATTTACATCAGTTGAGAGTCTGGCCTATATCTTTTTGTGTCCTTTTCATTTCTTTTTCTCCCACTGTTATTACTCCTGTTCCCACATGTGTACTTTTTATCTTTATGACAATATTGTGAACTGAATTGTGATGAACAATGCACAGTTCCTGTTCAAGCAGTCTTTTGTTCTGATTTATGATCACATTTTCTTCTGAACATTCATCCAAGATTTTTGACAGTGAGGTCAGGTCAAAAGTTGAGGAATGAGTGTTTTGACTTATATAGCAAATGAACTGAAGTCAATTTTGTATTTGAAATAGCCTGCAGAATAATAATTTTCTCTTTCAAGCTTAGGTTTTCTACTTTCTGTCACAAAAGCACCTAACTACTCTGTTTTAATCAATATTATATGCTTTTTCTGGTTGATAAATGACCTCAATAATGTTGTTATTCATTCAGCATTGAACTAATGGGCAACTCCATAATGCTAGGTGTACAGAGAACACACTAAATGCATTAGTAATCATAGTCAGGAAAACGAAACCTTTTATCAGTTTTTTGCTTCGAGATCTATGCTAATATTGAAAAATCGACATGGAAAAAGAGTCTTGTTATCAATTGGTTTAGATTGATATATTGTATGGTATCTCTTGTAGAGACCTGTATAAATCAGTTAAGAATATATATTTTAGATTCAGGATTTAGAAAAGAAAGATAAGCCAATAAGGACTGGCAAACAATTGCAACTGTGCTGATGCATCATACTGATCTTGTAAATAAGGTCTCATCTTTGGTAGTTTTTTTGTTCAAGAAAACGTTTACTCTCAGAAATTTACTCTAAGATAAGTAAACCAAAATCCATAAGCAATACTGTTCTGAAAATTATATATTATGGTATTTATATACTTATAAATAAGGAAGAATATTTTCGACAGTGACTGTGGCAAGAAAATGAAACCTCAGATTGCTCAGAGGGGTAGTAGATACCCCATCCTGCAAAACATTTAAGGTCAGATTGGATGGAGCTTTGAGCAACCTGATCTAATTAAAGATGTCTCTGCCCATTGCTGGGAGGTCAGACTAGGTGGCCTTTAAAGGTGCCTTCCAACCCAAACTATTCTACATGTCTATGATTGGAGTAGGTAACCCTTACATTTTTCACCAAATGAATACTTTCTGCTTTATGAGAGTATTGGCCAACAGAGGACATTTCATCCTGATGTGGAGGAGGATCCTTTCTGAGCTGAAGGAAGAGGAAAGAGAAAAGTTTCACTTCCATGAGGGCAGGAAAAATGTCATCAATATAGGGAAAAAAGTAAATGCTCTATTCTGAGACTGGAAAAAGAAATCTGCTTGGTCAACTTCTCCTCATATTGCATTAATACTCCCACCTTATAGCACAGCTCAGACATAAAAGATGAAACAATCTTGCAAAAATACAGTGGTCCAATTTTCATAAAAATGAAAAGCTGCAGAAGTCACAGGTGTGGTTCCCTATGTATACTGCTTTCATCTGGCACTTATTATATCATGTAGCATGAAGGTGCTATTGCTATAAGCTGTTAACTATGCAAGACAGTCCTTAACTGTGGTGTCCACAGCATGGAAGTAACAGCTTGAAATGGAAGATGAGACATGAATGTGTGCTGGCAATGTTGCATTGGCTGTTTCATTGTATCATTTCATTGGTTATTGTCATATTTTATCCACAAATGAAGATCTTGTATGACAAGTCAGGAAAGAAAATGTTTTCAATCTTATTTCTTTCATCATGGTAATGTAAAGAACTGCCCAAGAGAAACTCTGAAATGCTAAGAGCCACCTACCATAGAGCATCTGGGAGGTTTCTATTTGAAATTTACACTGATAGCAGATTGAAACATGCTCACCACCTAAATCCTTCAATTAATGCTAAAACAGTTGAGGGAAAGCAAACCATTTCAGTGCATTTCTTACTCATACCTGTTTTTATCAGAACTCTCAGAAAAAGACCTCAGAGAAATTTGGTACCCGTCCACGTTTCTGTATCAATTAATGACATCTGTTTGTAGAACTTGACAGCTGTATAAACGAAGACAAGCAAAAAGAAATCTGCCAGGATGAAAAGCATTGCAGGACATAGAAAGTGGAATATGCAGTATGTCTGACTCTCAAAAGGCCCCTTGGAAACGTAATTGCATTGGAGAGCATTTCTGCTCATCCAGAGCCTATACAGCTGAATGTGAGTATCAAATGCAAATCCTTTTGAGTCAGTTTGAACCTTTAGACTGAATTGGTCACTTTACTGCTGGATGATATAAGAGAGAAAAAGAGTATAAAAGATGTGAAAACAGAAGATTAGGTGCAAGCAGTGAAATTCTGTTCTTAACTACATTCAGGGAGTGTTTTGCTGTGTCCTTCAAAGCAGTGTGAAATAGGTTGCAAGCATTTAGCCACATCTAGTAGCAATTACCAAGATTTTTAGCAAAAGATTAAAAAATATGTGGAATAGAGTCACATGAAAGCTGATTTGATGACTACTTAACTTTTTTATAAAGTAAAGTAGTCTTATATAGCTTTTACATAAAGCCCATTGTCTAACATAAAGTGGAACCGATCTGAATGTTTTCATGTTTGCATACAAATTTTCCCTTAATAAATTAATAAAACATAAATATACAGCCTAATTATGATTGACCTGAAGTTTTTGAATTAAAAAGAAACCCTAAAAATTCGACTTCTTTCTTCAGTCTCAGCTTCACCCACAGGAACGGGTAAGTTACACCCTTTAATAACTGGGATTAGGGAATGGAATAGAGGGTGATATCTATGGTGTTTCATAAGACTGTGTGAGGGCAATCTTTCAAAAATATAGCAGTTTCTACAGAAATTAGTCTATTGAAATCAATAGTGTTCCAGATAAATGCAGAATGCAAAGGAATCAGCTCGAGTCCAATAGACAAGCTACAGTCTTGCCTTGGCACAGCATTGAACCGTGACAGTATTGTTCTGATTGCAGTGTGCATATCAAAATTTGATATAAAGAAGAAAAGAGAAAGGAAGACCTGGCTCAGAATATTGTGGAAGGGATGCTTGCTATAAAGAGCATGTACATACGAGAAACAGGCGAAACAAGATAATCTTTACTTAGGGCCTAGACTCATGTCTGTTAAAAGTGTAGCAGCATAATAGGGAACGCAATCATCATGTTACTTTGGAAATCTGCTTCATTTATAACTGCTAGAAATTACTTCTACATAAGAGTCTCCTTCCCTCTGGGTGTCCTCATAACTCAAATGACTGCCAGAGTCAGGTGCCTCTGACAAAGAGGTGTGAAGCATCAGTCTGCAACCCTTAGTAGTAATGGCTACTGAAACAAATCAATACCAAAATGTGCCACTTTCATGAGCAAATATTCAAAAATTGCTCTACTCCTTCCTTTTTTCCCTCTCTGTGACCCAAGGTGTTGGCAAATTATGATATGTTTAATGAAGATTTTTATTTTATACACTCTCTTATTTTGCAATAATTTATAGCTTTTCCATCACAAAATTAATTATTCTGTTCTGAGATGCCACAGGTTGAGAAAAAAATCTTTAAAAAAGTCTCTTTGTATATGGGCATGAAAGTTAGTATTTGGTTTTGGTAAGAAGAAGAAGGTGATCTGCACAGACCTGCACATCTGCGTTTGTAAATGTCTAATTCATTTGCATAACTGTTTCAAAAATATTCAATTTATAGCTGCTAATGGAACTTCAACTATCAGGGGCAAGCATTGGAAAATGCATTTTTCTTCTAAGACACACAAACATAATCTATGCATTTGGCAATTAATTTGGGCTCTGTATCAGACATTTCACAGAGGGGAAAGGCAAAACAGGAAAACAAATGAAATGAACCAAAAATTCAAAGTTTAAGCCCAAGGCTGCTTCGTGATGGTTTCAAATAAATTTTAATCAAAGTATAAAGAGTAAAAAGAAAAGTAAGAGACAAAACCTCAGTCTGCTCAACCCAACAACAAATAGGAGCCTTTGGAAGGTTGATTCTTCCTTGTTCTATGAAAGGAAAATAACTTTGTTCTTAATTGTGAATATGGATAGACAGCACACAGAACATATTATAAATTATCAGTAGAGCCATCAAATGAGTTGTGTTTGTATGAAAGTCGGGAAGGGAAGATTTGTGATAGACCTGCCTCAGTGGTTCTGTACTGTTTGTACAGTGCTAACACACAGGGAATGTAGCTATAATTCATTGTCCCCTTGCATGATATTAAAAAATATTCGAAAATTTTGCCACCTGTACTACTTACAGGAGTGTAAAGAATTCTTCAGAACAAACACACTCTTTATAGAGATTTCCAAGCAAAGGTGCAGGCACAAACACCCTATTTCTCCAGTTTAGTATGACTCCTGGTTATTTTGAATGAATGTCACTGTGGCAGGTGACCAGAGACCAAAGAAGACAAAGGGAATTATCTCAATAACTTATCCTAGAGTTGAGGTTTGCTTTAAAATAGTAACAATTTAAAGTAACTTGTCCAATCCATTCAAATTCCTTCTAGCTGGCAGTCTCTCCTTAAGTCCAGCTGACATAATTTCTTGTTTCTCCTACCTCATAGCAGTAAAGATCTCATACTGTCATTATGGTGATGACAAAATGACATAATGCATTTTCTGTATCTCATATCAATTTTTCTAGAGTGTTATTGAAATTTCTGCTGCAAGTCAATCATGTTCTGAATGGACCTTTTCTGTGTAGATGGAATATTTAAGGGTTTTTCATTTTTTGTGGTCTGTTCTGGTGCTCATCTTGTCTTTGGTGACTGCAACATTCAATTAATATGTAGATTAACTGATCATTCTGCAGGACAAAATACAAATACCTACCATTCTGACTATTTCAGTTAGGTGATTGTGCTATATATATTATTTCATGGCCCTTGTTATGGTTGGAGAATGTAGGAATATGGTGGAAAGAAAATAAAAACAGTTTAGGCAGTTAATACTCTGCAGATTCATGTGTTTTGTTGCCTTTTCTCAGCACTCAAGTTTGTTTCCCAAGGAACTTGGAAAATTCTCAGCTAAAGTTTTCTGAAAGTGCATGAATCACATCAACTTGCAAAAAGCTAATGGCATGAAGCAGTGTGACCACGTCTTACCTCCCACACCTTCCTTTCTCCCGGAGGGACACTACAGCCAGATGCTCTCAATGAACCTGGAATGGGACAATGCTCCCAGCAGCAACTTGGCACTTAGATATCACAGTGAAGTAAGTATCCTTGTAAGATTAACAGAATCTCTTCATATCACTGTCTAGGTAGAGGAAATAGTGTGAAAGTTTGCTACAGTGCCAGTCCCCTATGCCTGCATGGATTCTGCAGCTACAACATCACCAACAAAAAAAAACCCCATGATTGCATCATTTCATTCTTCATACAACAAACAAAAGTACACTTAGTGCTAAATCTGGGCTTCCTTTCCAGGTCCTCCTTTCAAACACACCTGAGAATGGGATTTTCTTTCCCTTGAAATATTTTGAATACATTGGACCAGGATGCTGCTTTGCTCTGAATACGAATCAAGCCTGAATATGACGAGAAAGGGAAGTTTATGACTCTACAAGAACAGTTTGCTCTCAAGGCAAATAATAAAAATAAAAAGAGGTGCAAGTTATACAACTCTAAACTAAAACACTCCAAGGGACAGCCAGCAGAACAAGAAGGGGTCAAATGGCCTTGTAGAGAAATATATCTGAAAGGTTGTTAAATATTACCATTGAGTTAAAAACACAGAAATATTCACAGTCTGTTAAAAAAGAAATAGCTAAACAAGACTTTGTTGAGGGATTTTTTTTCCTTAAAATTTAATAGATAAGAGAGAGAGATGGTTTTTGTTATGTTTTGGTTTGAATATTATTTAATTTTATTTTATATAAAGGAATAGTTGTCCTTTCTAAACAGGATGTAAAATGATAATTATTTGGAAATTCTCATAAAATAAAAATCTAAACAAAGAAAAACTAATGTTTTTTCTGTTTAATTAATTCAGTTGTCATCAAATTGTAAAAAACCCAAACCACATTAGAGAACTTACAGATGGAATATCACTAAACTTGCTTTCAGATAATGAAACATGCTATTGCATAAAGTATTTTCAAAATGAAACCTAGGAACTATTTATAATCTAAAAATGAACAAATTAGCTATCAATATGACTAAAGGTATTGGTGACACACCTGAATCACTTTCAAACTTCAGCTTCAGGAGACTATATTAATTTTTTATGTTAAAATGGGAAGGATCATATAACTTGCCAAATACATGGAATGATGCATATTCTGAACAACAAACCAGCACCAAGACCATGATCCAAGCGGCTTGGTCTCTATGGTTATTTGGTTATTAGCATTGCTATAATTTCCATTTAACAACTGCTGAATTCAAACTATAGGGCTGCCTCAACCTTTGTCACCAGCAGAGGTGTGGATTAGAACTATAATAAGCAAGTATTTGTTCAATCAAGTGGTGTCATTGTGTCTCAATATAAAACCCCTGTAACTACGTGGACCCCTGTAAAAGCTTTGCATGTGTTTACCATGCTCTTCCACTTCTGTGGAATGCTAACAAATGTTTTCAAATTTAACCTTATTTCTCCATAAATATCTAGAAAAAAACATCAAAACACATTCAAATCATGCTTCTCCTAATAAGACCTGTATTAAGATTTCATCCATCCAGGTGTATAATGAATACAAGGCAACAATTTGTTCAGTTAGTTTCAGCACAACCTGCATGTAATCTTCTTATTTCTAGAATACATTTACCTGATAAAAATCATATCATATTGAGCTTCTTAACTGTTAGAGCGAGATGTTTCTAAAGTAATAGCTGATTTAAAAAATGAAATAGCCTTCAGAGTCCATAAAGGAAAATTCTACGTCTAACAGGCAGTTTTCTAGAAACTCAAATTTAATTTACATAGTACAAAAATGGATTGATAATAATTATGTGAATTGTTAGATCCATCTTCACTTCTTATGACCCGCATTACAGACGATGATAAACTTCTGATGGCAGAACTCAATATAAGACTTTCAGAACTATCTTTTACTTCTTATCAAAGTTAATATCCTATCACATACATGTAGGAGCACATTTTTATCAGGTTTAGATGTATGAAAATATGCAAACTTTCAAGTGTATCTCTAGGCTAAACTCATCTCTCATACAATACATTATAATAAATCTTATGTGACTGGTACTTTATGGCTTCTCGTGGGGGTATAATTTTCTTTTTAAAATAACTACAGTCTTTCATTTGAAGTTCCTTGGGGAAAGTGATGCGGTAATCAAAGTGTGGTAACAGTGACTTTCCTCTCAGGGTTTGGCAAAGAAAATAAAGTAAGATTTTTGCAGCAACTGAATGGAATGTTGATTTTAGATACTGGAAAAATAATGATGGTCTAACTTGTGTCGGGTGAGAAGCACACTGAGTAACAGATGCAATAAGACAGAAAAATAGCCCTCAGGTTGCACTTGTAGTGATAAAGGACTGGACTGAGACCTTTTGATATACATGGAAGGCTGCTGTAAAATACAGATGACTTAAGATCAAATTAGACTGTACTTGCAGAATGAAATACTCCTAAATGAGAACAGTGTGTAAACCACACAACAGAGTATATAATATTGGGCTCTCTTGTCTTGAACTTCTCTTATAATAAGTGGGAAGTCAGGTGGGGACATTTACCTTCGAGATCAGTCAGAGCTGATAGATAAAATGTGAGTCTCTTCTCACAGTAAAGTAAATTGAGTGGAAATAACGGGCATATTCATATTGCAGTGTGTTGAAGTGCTAGGAGATTGATAAGACTGTAGGCAAAAGAGGGAGACTAGTCTCCTGTTCAAGTGTTGTTTCTAAATAGTTAGAATCTGGTTTTGATTGTTTTTACCCTAATCCTGTTAGGGTTTTGTTGTGATTTTGTTTAATATTTTGAGAATAATTTTTAAGAAATACTGCTTTGAAGTTGTTCCTCTGTATTGTATAATTAATATCTTGATTATGCCTTATGTCTTACTTTCTGCTCTGCAGAATCTTGAAGCACTGGAGAACTCCAAACTCTGGGGCATTTGCCAAAATAAGAAGTGCTTTTTTTCAGAGAGCTTGGATGTGTAACGTTTTTTGGGCACCAAAACTGCCCTGTCTTCATTAGCACACTTCCCTTTCTCACTGAAGAGAGAATGTATTTTTCAACATGCACCCAAGTCAAGTAATTCTAATATCTGAATTTTAGTGGAGTCTATATAATAGAATCAAAGAATGACCAAGGTTGGAAGAAACCTTTTAAGATTAGAAGTCCATCTGTCAACCCAGCACTGCCTCTGCCCTAAACCACTAAACTGTATCATAAATAGTGAACAAATAGGGATTTTTTGATTGTTCTGCATCAAAGGATCTGTCTTAATTCCTTTTTTAAATTTTCTGTTTAAAAACAAAGTCCTTGAAATGGTCTGACTTTGGGAAAAACAGTTGAAAACACAGGATAGAAATGATGTGGTAGGATCAGAAGAGACAGAGGGAGGCAGAAGAGGCAGAGGGAGACTTGCAGAAAAGATCTGGGAAACTGCATTTTGAGCAGACTCTTGAGAAAAGCAAACAGAGGTACAGTCAAGCCTCATAGGAGATAGAAGGTCTGGGTTTAAATAGAATTTGCTGCAAACCAGAAAGTCCTTGAGCTGAATGAAAACAAGCCTCAACATAAAAATTTGTCTAGAAGAAGCACAATAGGATACAGACATAGCAACCCATCCAAGTCCTTCTTCATCTGTTTTCTTTCATAGTTATTTTAATGATATCTGTTTAGACATAGTATAGATAGTTAACAGTTTCACATTTAATTTAAATAAAATTTGACTTTTTGAATGTAAAGCGAATATTTATTTATTCATTGTGGTTTCAAAAGGATACAGTTTTAATCTTAAAAGCCCAGAGAGTTCCTTCATAGATGGAAATATTAGTCATTATCTGTGATGTCCAATGAACAAAAAATTTAGCTTCCTTTCCCTATGCTGTCTTTGGTTTCAAAATGTGTGGCTTTCATAGTGGATTTTGCTATATTTTCATGACAGTGACTTTACTCGAGGGTTTCTCTTGCATGGCTTTTTCAATATCTCAGCTGTTTAACCTGAAACTCCAATCATCAATCTAAGGCAGAATTTCTAGTCTTTAAAAACAGGGCTACTACTTCAAATTTCTTTATGCCCAATGCCTCCCCTTGTGTTTACTATTAAAGACATGTGTCCAGACATTCTGCTGATCTTGGCGTAGACATCAATCTTCTAAAAAACTTGTCTTACTCTGGTTTTGCTCCTCAGGATACTGCCAGCATCAAGGGTGAGACTGACTGTCTGTTCAAATGCCCAGAGAGCATCTAAATTACGCAAAAAATCAGCAGACTGTGGAGGGAACCTTTGAATCAACAACCACCTCCCTTGCTGCTACCCAGATTTTATAACAGCAAATGTTTTGCTACTGATATTAATTAATTGCCTGTGCACTTCTAACCTAGCTGTCATCTTCAAAACTCTAGGTATATAAGTTAAAGGACCTATTGAAAAGATCTCCATAATCTGCAAGTATTTTCTTGCATAGGTTGGATTATTTTCTCTTACCAAGGAAAAATTCAAAGATATTATTCTTGCCTTTAAATGCAGTAATTGTAGCTATGCATAGTTGGCAACCCAGGCCTATTTGCAATGCTTTTTTTTTGGGGCATCAGAATTTAAGCTTAATACCCTTTTATTTTTGACTCTTGATGTGAAGAGATTTATGTCACAGTATCACACCTAATTCACTATTTACTTTTGGTCTGGTGGCATTCCACAATTCAAGAAGCAGCGACACTGACGTCTTATGCCCTTGAAGCACTCTTTGTGTAACTGAAAACTGACCTGGTCATTCCAGAACCACCCTAAGAACCAGACAGGATGTTTCAGATTCATTGTAATAGAAAATTACTTTATTTGGTGTGTTTCAGTGGAAATGAATAGTTTGTCCATCTCTGCATTAAATTCTTAGGGAGCATTTATTAGTGAAAAGTGCTTGTCCCTTGAGTGGAATATGCTATCCATAATTCTGGAGCTTGGTAGTTCTACGCACTGGACTTGGCAAAGTATGAATAAACTAAATTGGTTAGCTAAAATGTGCCTCAGTAAGCAATATTCTCTATTCTTTTTATAATGTGAGCTGTGATTTGTGTATGATCTACTTTTTCCCTGACCTTCATGTATTGCTTCTCATTTTGAAAGCATAAGCTCTTTTAGCCAGGATCTATGCATTCCTCTATGCATTGCCAGCAATAAAAGCATTATACATACAAAGTCTTAATAGATGCCAGGGACATCTTTAGCTTTAATTTCAGTTAATACTTTCTTCTTGCTGATGACAGCAGTGTCAAAACTCTAATGTAATTTGTAGTAATGTTTTTTTTCCATTTTTTCCTCTGAATTTTTTTTTTTTGGTTTGTTTGTTTGTTTGTTTTTTGTTTTTATCGGGGTTTTTTTTTGTCTGGTTGGCATTTGGATGAGGTTATTTGGTGCAGTTTTCTGGTAGTCTTTTTGGTCTTTTTTGATGATGTTCATGAACAACTTGAACAGGCTCATGTCTTTTAGCAAGGTGCTATATCAATATCTCAGTATACATGCACACATAGGTCCAGATTTTCTAATACTTAGATGTCTTCTAAGTATTAGAAAAATCCTTGTAACAAAGCTAAAACATTCTCTGGTCTCTACTTTTTCCTCTCATAGCAGGCAATATGAGAACAGCACATTCAGAGGTGGAGTTGATACTTCTACTGAAAGCCCATTCAAATGCTTCATAAAAGCTTTAGGTTTGGTTGCTGACAGACCAGATATTGGATGTTTCTCGTTTAGCTAAAAGACATCATTCAGATGTAGTGTCAAAAAACTCTTTAAAAGCAAAGTTTCTGTCACTTCCATTGTTCATTTCAACATTCAATAGGCTGGATAAATGTTACAGGGTATAATAGACATGCCATTTATTAACAGTTAATGGGGAAAAATTGCATATCCTACACTGTCTATAGTCAAATACTTTAGGAGAAAAGCAAAGTATTGCTCAACAAAGAAAAAGACCTAATTTGTATCAAATTCATAACCTAGTGTACTAGTTATAATATAGTTCTGCAAAAATGATACCTTGTGTCACCTACTGAATTGTACTTGTCAGGTACTGGACTAAGTCAATTATATCATCCACAACATCACATATATCCTTCTTTGTAGCAAATAAATCTCCTACTAAATTGAATATATCTCTAGTTGCAGAAGACCCACAATAAATTGATTGTGTTTCCATTCACATTGGTCAGGATGTAGAGTCACATGTTTTTGTTAAAGGTGTACATTCCTGGTAAAATAAATGTTTGATATACATCTGACATAACATTTCCTGAAATATCCGTGTTAAGAACAGGACTGATTGTATGAGCAGCTGAAAATTGTGCATCAACGTACTACAGCACTCAGATCCACTTTCTAGGAGACACCAATCATGTGAATGGGGTGAAATCACTGGCAGAAAAAGTTTAGGTCAGCAACAGCTCTACAGCAAGGACTATTACTTATAGCTGACAGGCTGGTTTTAGACATACAACAGTTTGGCAGGGGGTTCAGGTGTGCAGAGAACAAGATTCATCAGCATGAGAAAAGAAGACAATAGGGCAGACAATCAACTCTTTTTCATGCGTACTTGCTTTTGTCTGGATCTTTGATAAAAAACTTCTCCAGTTCTGCTTAGCCTGTCTCTACCTTAAATTTTGTGGATTTCTTTATGGCTGTGTCTCTTTGCATTATTTTATGTAATGCGCAAAGTATGGGAACAGGTATAAATACAACATCCAAACTCTGATTATGAGCTGGGCCAGGAAATGTTCCCAGCCTTGTTACTTTGGTTGGCCATCTGCATTTTAAGTAATCAGGAAAAGTGACATGCACTGGAAATGACAATGTTTTATCTAAAAGGAAGCTTTCAGTACAAGAAGGAGAAAAAAATCTGCTATCAGAAAAAAAGTGCTTCCCTAGGAAAAATAACTAACAAAGAGAATAATTATCTCTTTCCCTGAGGAGTTGGAATGGCATTTCCTCTGTACAAAACTGCAGGTGAGCTCTGCCCAGAGTAGAAATATTGTTGAAAACCAGTTTCAGGTGGAGTCATGCCGACAGGGAAGAATAGTAGCTCTCCAGATGAATGCAATTAGTCTGCCAGAAGCTTGTGAATACAAACCGTGGTAAGTGAAGAAGAAAAGCTGAGGCAACAGTTGGTATGGAGTGATATGCATGGGGTAGCCTTTACCAGAAATCAATGACATACGGTGTTTCCAGGGTAAGTATCTATAGAAAACGTTTAAGGAGCAATAATAGTAATTAATGTTTTCTTAAAATAGCAGCAAACCTGCCCATTATCAGTGCCTAGCACAGGACATACAGCATGAGTTGCGTGAGATATGGATACTGAATAAAGATGTTCTTACTTCCTACCCTGGACACACAGCAGTTCAGTTATTACTGCAAATCTTGAATATTATTGTCCCATTTTATCCTTCCTTAAAAATGGCAGGCCGGAAGACCAATAAGCTGTATTATACAGAATCTATAACATCTTTTTCATTTTCCCTTATGTCCCACTCTTTTATCACCTAGCCTCCTCTTTTATCTGCAGATACTCTGCTGCATTTCACTCCCTATACTGATGTAATTGGATGTGGTAAATTATTAGAGATTTCTTAATGAGATATTTAAGTTCTAGAAATAAAAGAATACTTTTTTATTTTACTTCACTGCAAAATTTTTCATATTGAAAATAAATGAAGGGTTTTTAGAAGACTTTCAGGATAGACTTCATTTCATAATCCTAGCAAAATCCATGATGCCATTTTTCTTTCATTGTTATTTTTCGGAATTGAAAATCTATTTGTAGAAGGTAGAAATTGTCCTGAAATTTGACCAAAGGTATTTGAAGATTATCCTAACATATTCTGTAGTTTTCCATAATACCATCACTAGATTTGAGCTCCATCTCTCAACAGGAAATGAAAAATATTCTTATTCTAGTTTGTGATAGTCTTCTGAATTTTGAGGTAGGTTTTTTTAAAGGATCAGTTGCTTTTTTTTTTTCCTTAAACCACCTTGTGCTGAAATCATCAATGCTTTGAAGCGGTGCAAATGGAATTTTTTATTTAACAGAGAACCTTCAAGCTTTAAATGTTCTCCCAGGTTCAGCAGAGTTTTTCTTCTGTTCTTGCAAAATCTCATCTAATATAGATTTTAATGTTCAAATTCTGCTGAGTTTGTAAGTAGCTAGTCGCTGATGGGGACCACAGACAGATCAGCAGCTGCAGTTTAGCAGTCTGAAATGTCTGTGATGCATGTGGCAGGCTAAAAGCCCCTGCTACCCTTATTCTGCATTTTTCCACATTAACACAAATTAAAAAGAAGTGGGGCTTTTATTGTTATAAGGAATTGTCAGCTCCAACTTTAGATCTTTCATTCAGGTCAAAAATCTGTTTCTAATTCAAGGACAAAATACTGCACTTTTGAGTGCATCTGATCCAACACCAGGTGATGTTTTACATTGTATCACCAGAACTATGATACCCTGCATGGCAGAAATCAGTTCCCATTTGAAATTTGAAATTATCTCCTCTCTCATTGCCCTGGTACCTGCGTACGTTGTTCATGAGATATGATTTTTTGCACAGTACTACTTTCCTACACAAGATACCTCTGCAAATAAAATAGGATTTTCTAACCTAATCCATTTTTTTCCCCCAAGTCCTACAAATTAAGCTCTGGCTAAGCACCACGCAGAAGTGGGAGAAGATTTAGGAGAGGACACGCAAAATTTAAAATATTATATTTGCCCCTTCTACAAGTATCATACATATGCCATCACTGTACGTATGTCCACAGAGTTTGTCAGTGCAGATAAACTTTCTCATATATAGTTTTAGGTATTTAGGGTCATAAAATGGATACATACAAAGCCTTGAAATTCAACCTATTTCACTTACTTCAACCTACTACCTACTTTTGACAATCAACATAAATGCTAAAAATATAAAATATCAAACTTGTCTCTTAATTTTTGCCTAAATTTGCAAACTTATGAACAAAATAACATATGTAGAAGAATATTTGTAAGCTATTTAGTTTCTTGATTAATTCACTATTATAAATTTCAGTCTCTGATGCATTTAGTCTTTCAAAGTAATCTTTTTTTATTAATTATCTGATATAAATTCAGGTAACTATCCACAGGAAAAGGTATAAGACTTTTTTTTTACAGACATTTGTTGTGCTGCTGATATTGATGGTACATCAAATTAAAAACAGGGTAGGGACATTTACACCTGTATTATCTAAGAAAGGGGATGTAATTAAAAATCAATATTTCTCTAAAGAAAAGGATAAAAATAATAGGTAAAAAAGGCTAAAGGCTTGGATATATTCTTAGATGTGCTGTATAACTAAATAATTTTCAGTTTAAAACCAATTGGGGACAATTCCTTTAGAGGTGATTAAAAGTTCAGGGAAAGATTTCTTTCCTTTTTTTTTTTTAAGTACTTACATAGAATCTCTTCATCCTATTAAAAAATACAGACTTTGTAATGCTTCTGAAATAGCAGTCACCAAGATATTCAGATTCAATATGACCAACTAATAAATCCAAAATATGGTAATAGTAGGATGGCTGCTAGATTTGTACATGCTAAAACTCTGGGGGAAAAAAAAAAAAAAAAAAGAGAGAGAGAGAGAAAAGGAGAAAAGTGAGATTTGGGAGGAAAGAAAATTCTCTTTAACATAGGATGGACAAAAAGTCCATGATGAATAATAAATTAGAGGGTTCAAGATCAGATCTAAAAGTATGAAAGCGTAATTGAAAGAGAATAAGAAAGAGAAGTGCTATTACAATGACATTTGGATAATTTATGATAGAGCAGCTTAGCCTCCAGAGGCAGGAAGCCATTGCTCTGAGAACCATAATGAATGACACAGAATAAAGCACAACGTTGTTTTTAATGAATGAAACCTGTATTGATTAAAACAAGAAACAAAAATTAAAAAACAAAATTGGAAAGAAAAAAAAAGGAAAACTACAGGAACTACAGAATAATATGACACACCAAATTCAAACAAAAGTGGTGCAAAGGAAATTTATCACAGATTAGTTTTTCCACTATAGGGAGACAAGGGAAATCAGTAAAATTATCTGGTGTTCCAATTAAAACAACAGAGAACCCTAGCAATTTTTGGGGCAATGCATGTTTATTTTTAAAACGTCTTTTTTTTGGAGATATGTAACTAAAAGCATAAATAATTTGAAAGCTGTATTATAAATCTACAGGACATGCATTGGCTTATGCCTGACAACACATGAGACTCAAAGTATAATCTCCAAATTAGAACTCTCCAAAATACCCATGGAAAAGAATAGCATTCAGTTGCTCTGTGGTACCATTGCCTTCGGTGCATCTAATAGTCTTTCTGAGAAACAGAATATTAGGTTAAATGGCACTTTGCTGGGATTCAGATGATTTGAACAAGTATAATAAAGAGTATTCGAATTATTTTTTCTGTGGCATAATTTTCAGCTGCATAAAATTCTAATGCAGATGTATACATTTCTTAGTACAGTGATATCCACTCATCATTTATCATAAAAGTCACCTTTTTTTTTTATATTTTCCATCTTTCATTCATGAGGAAGGGGAAGAAAAAAAATGCTAACAATTTAACCTAAAATCCTGTATGCACAAACAACAGAGTGAAAAAAGCTATATTGTATGTTCATTTGAAATTACATCTGATTTTTTTCTACTTTCAAAAAATATACTATGTTATAAGAAAGGCAAGAACAGAAAACTTTTAGAAAAATTGTCCTGCAGCAATCAAAATTACTAGAAATTTATAGAATTAGACTTATTATAATAATTTTAATACAAACATATCCCTATTTGCCAAAGCACTGAAAAATAATTGACCATCTTAATATGATCTAAAAAGAAGAAACACCTCCGTAAGTCGAGGTCTGCTACAATAATATGGATGACAATAAAAATGAAATTAACAGTACATTCTTCTTCCTAAATAGTTTTAAATAGTGATTTGTATTCTGAAATAAAGTAAAAAAGGTGGGCAAAACTTTTAAACATAAAATAGTTTCTTTTATGAATGGACATGTGTTGCTATAAGAAGTCCATAAACTTAATTTTTTTCACAAATATTTGTGACCCTGTAATAACAAATTCAGCTTAAAGGAGATAAACTGTATTGCATTTATTTTCTTAACCAGGTTCACAAAGTAGTAAAAGAGACAAAACACTTTTTCTAATCAAGCATCCAAATAGTTCCTGCAAGTCGAATTACTGCTAAAAAGTACAAAGACAAAAACATGTTTAGGAATACAGTGAATCTTCTTACGTCCTATGAGATGTGAAATTGCATTTAATTAAATAGAAAAAAAAAGGATTGGACACAATTCTTCACTAAGAAATAATTGTTGACACCAGCAAAAACATTGTTAAATACGCATGTGTTTTATACCTCTCTTGAGTGGGTATAAAATAGTACTCCTGCTATAAAAGGACACAAGCACATTCATCCCTTCAACTCATTTTGGTGGAAACTTTGTTACTGGTTTTGACAGACACACAGAATTACATCCAAGACTCTCGGCATTTACCAAATGCAGATTTCTTCTCACTAGACAGGGGCTTATGCTGTGGCATAGGCAGAGTCCAAAAGAAAAGAATTATTGGTAGCTATATCTCACACTGACTAAATCCCCACATCTCCACAGTTGTTGACTCCTCCTCTGTGTCTTCTTAACAGAACGTTGGTCAGTTTTAGCAAAAAAAAAAAAAAAAAAAAAAAAAAATTGGAAGGTAATGCTGCTTGGGAACACTGCATGGCCATCCTGTGGTGGCCACAAGGAAGCCTGTGCAGCTGGCCGCAGGTGCAACTGCATTTCTTTATCTCCAGGGTGAAGACCAACATCAGTGCTGTGGAGAAATGAAAATGAACTACTGGATCAAGCAATGCTGCTCACCTTTGTGGAGGCTGAGCATTCCCCACCTGAAATTATTCCTGTCTGGCTGCCCTGAAACCTCCAGGTTCCCATTCCTGCTTAGTCTTTTCCTGATGTTACATCCTGCCTTCCTGGCTGAGCAGGTGCATGCTTACCCTGGAGTTACTCTTGGAGGAAAAGATGAATTGTGGTCATGTGTACTTCATTAGAACTGAGTCTTTCAAGAACTGTTTTTTTTTTCCAAATATTGCAGCTTAAAATAATTTACAGCAAGTTTATGATGAGGAAGCTGCAAATGTTTAGGACTCATACATTATTTTCAAGGATCTAGCACTTCCAATAGAAATATTTTCTTTAAAACCCCAAACAACTAGTACCACACTGTCACCCTGAATTTTCTTGCTTTGTGAGTGTTTGCAATTTTGTAGTGGAGATTCTCACCCAGCTTTATATAAACTATGTATATTTAGAGCTTATCTATTCTGTTTACATATTTCTCCTCTGGGAGGAGAAATATGATTGATGGTGATGTTCACCAACAAGGTCAAAAAGGTGGCAACCTGTGTAGCCAATCTTTTGCCTCCTGATCAAAGTGTATATAAGATGGAGTCAGAAAATTAAAATAGGAGCTTTCCTGCCTGACCTTCTTCTGTCTGCCTTGTCCTTTGTGTGTCCAAAAGTGCGACACCACACATACACACACACACACACAAAAAACAAAACAAAACCAAACGCCCCAAAAAAACCCAATTACATGTTCTACTGGCTTTATGAATGTAGTCTTGTTTCTTGTTAATGCCATGAATTCACTAAAGGAAACCTTCCAGAACTTGATACATCACCCTGTGGCAAATTATAATTAACACTGCATATTTACAACATGTGATTAGACACCAAGAGATTTTTCAAAGCTAGCATAAAAAGTTACAATGAAGGTGATAATGATTTTATTCAAGATATATTCCTTTGTTCATTTCAGAATTCCCATAAATTTTTAAATAATATAAATTAGTCTTCCAAGCCAATTAATTTGTCTGCTTCTCATTTTCTGTAACATATTTTAATTACACTTTCATGCCTCTAATCTTCAGAATGGGAGACAGCATGCAATGATCATGAAATGCAAAACCTGTAAAAGTCCAAAAGGATAATGGAAAAAATTCCACAGTTTTGTGCCTTAGTCTCATCCCATATAATTTCATAATATGGAGAAAAAAGTTTAAATCTTATATGCTTTTAATTTGGTAGAGCATGCAAAGCTCATATTGTAATGTGGGTAAAAGACGAATTTTTGGTTCATCTTAAATGTTTCACACTAAATTTACTCCAGGAATTAAAACCAATATGTGATCATTTTGTGTTACAATACACAGGGTTAATTCATTTTTAGTCTAGAATGCATACTGAATAATAAACATTAATTTCTGGTTTTCAATTCTATTTACTCCTCACTGTTTAATCCTTTGTCTGTGTTTGGTTTTAAAATATGCTTAATATTGAAGGCATACAACTACAGAATATTTTTGAGTCACTGAACCTTGAAATGGAGAATAGGTGCATGAGAAATTTGATTATAAGGAAGGAAAGGGAAACTGAAACCAACTATTCTTCTTCCAGTCATGAGACCCTACCTACAATATCTGCTTTGGTGAGTCCATTCCGAGGCAAATGCATCTATTTATTTAAGCATTGAATTGGTAGTACAGGTAAATAATGCTAAAATATCAATTAAGGAGCACTATTCTGGATTCATCCTACACATATCTACCTAACGCTCAAATATTTTCCCTCTCATCTACCTGTTTTATTTCTTTTCTCAACCATGATGTATTTTCGTTTAATGTTCTGTGAACAATTTCCTTCTGTAACAGAAATTGCATGCACAATTCCATATTTTAGAATCTGAAGAATATTAGATCAGATTGTAGCACATGCAGAACAAGAAATGCTTCATTTGGTTTAGATCTTTATATTTGAGACAAATCTTTCCTTATTTTCTCTCCTGCCAAGTTTTGTTTAGGGGAATTTTGGAAGTGTAATGTTTGGTCAAGTTCCAATCTTTTCTAATGGTCTTCCAAGATGTTAGTGATGTTACAAATAGGGTTGTCAGCAGAATTTTTCTCTTCTCTTCCACAGAACTTATATGGGGGAAGAATAAGGTGAATATTTAGACTCCTTCAACTAAATAAGGAAAAACCCAAGAGAGGTGAGTAAAAAAAGAATGAAAGATGATGTAGTCCTAGACACTACCATGGTAAAATGGTAGGTTATTTTGCTAACCTGTCAGCCTTCATCAACACAGAAGTCACATTAAGTCACAAATTGAGCAGAAGATTAAATATTTATATTAATGTTTTGCTTTTCAGGACTTTAGTTGTGTAAAAATGCATTCAAAAGGCATATATGTATTCCGTCTCCTTCCTACATTGCAGCCTTTTAACATCAGGACAGTAAAGTGTCAGAATAACTGAACTGGGACACACCTGTGTAGTCCTATTGGGATTTTAAATGGCTATTGATTGACTTGTTGCCCTTGATGATCAGTCCTTTTAATATAATTTCTTTTCTGTTCATACATTCCCTTTTTATGCTTTAGTTCAAAGTACCCAAGTCAATAGATGTTTGCTGCCAACTAATCCACATGCTTACCAGCTTATGAGCAGCTTGCTCATAACTAAACTGAGGAAATTCCTAAATTCCATGATCACTGTGGGAGTGAAACCTAAACTGCACCCAGGTATACATTTTGCCCACTCTTGCCTGTTGCTAGTGCTCTGAAAAAACAGTATTTCCACTGAAACTCTAGGCAGAAAATCAGATGTTGTGGCTGTCCTAATTGCTGTGTCTTTTGCTAGAGCGCAGCCTTTCCCAGTCTAAGAAACAGCTATCATGTAGCTCAGCACCATGAATCTTTTTAAGCCTTCTCTCTCTTCAATGTCAAGTTGAAATTCATGTTGCTATCCCTCTGTATCCCAGAAAGCTGGGGAAGGAGGTGGAAAGATGTAGAGCTGGTTCTGTATAAGTTCCTATGCTGAAGTTGGGTGCCCTGATGAAAAGCTGTCTTATTTACAGATTTATTAACCCATGGCTTCCTCCCTGCATCTTTCAGTGTTTCACTGCTTTGAACCTTTGTCAAGACAACAAACTTCATTCTTTTTGGTCATGAAGTTGTGTTCCAGGAAGTTCATGTGAGAGTCAATCTTATTCAGTAGTGGGATTCACTGGCACTAAATTTGCATCCTGTGTAAAAGTTTCTAGATTTTTTAAAATTTATTTTAAGCAAGTTAAGGATACCTCTGTGATTTCTACTTTTTGTGACTTTTTATGTCATTGGATAAAGAAGAATAAAGCAATTATAATCCTCTAATCCTCACCAACATCCTGCCCAAATTAAACTACATTACTTGTTTTAGTCCAAGTGTAATTTATGCTTTGAGAAATTCTGTCATATACAATTTGCAGGTGAACACGTTCTTCCAAACAGAGCAAATAATTAGTTTTATGTGGGTTTAAAATTCAGACTGTGTCATTAGCTTCTGGTTGATTTTTGACTGAGCACAAGTCCTATGGTCTCATCTAACTCACATTATATGATGGGTAGAGAAGATCCCTCATGAAATGTGTTTATGATTTAATTTTTTCTTTTGCAATTATGGCATTATTATCTGCTTTAATAAGCATTCCATTTACTAGATTTGTTTTTAGATTGTTTTTTATTTATTCTTGGAAATTTATGTTCATTAAACATTTAGCTTTGGGGACATATTTAACAGTTACTGAAGTCAATGAGATTGTCCATATGTTTAAAATTAAGTACTTTATGTGTTTTCCTTTATTTTTCCTTTATTTTGTTTTGGTTTTTTTAAGGGGTGGCAAAACCAGTCAAAATTTATAGGCACTTCTATGCTTAGAACATTTTAAAAGTTCATTATATTTGTGCTTTCTAGTTACAGTTTAAGCAATAGGATAAGATTAATATTCATATATAGTCAAAGCTTTGAATTGGCAACAAGAAATCACAGAAAAATTGTCTGTGAGATTTTTAGCAAAGCTTAAATACTATCTCCACCAGAATTTGGTGATGTTTTTCTTTCCATTGATGGTTTTTATCACTTTTACCTTCTCTCACAAATGCAATATTTTCTAAAAACCTACTTATAACATTTATTATTGTTTCAGGTCTCACAGAAGATATTGATTTTATATTTATTGATAATGTAGTGATGTTGTATATAAAGTACATTTAATATTTAAAATAAAATTGCTTTATATAAATGTGTTTCTTTTTTGTGACAACAGTAGAATAATATAAGAATTCAGAAACTGCATCAATTTTTTTTGTGAATTTAAAGGTGCTTAGAGAGCATAATTTAGACATTTTACAGGTGCAAGGAATGCCTTTGAATACAAAACTAAGAAAAAATATTATTTTACTTTCTAGTTTGCTGGAATTTCAGATATTTCACTAAGTCTCAATGAAAAACTATTCAGAATGAAATCACTTTTAGTTTTTAATATAATGAACATATTATCATTAACATTTCAATGACCATACAGATACCCACATCACCTTTGGAGTCATCAGTTTGTAGAGTATTATTAGCAGACAGTATTTTAAAGCAATGGAGGTGGTGCCACAATTATATCCAAATTTAAGGATACTTATATCTGATACTTAGGTCTATTTTATGTCATAAACCAAAAATCACAACTAATTCTAATGATGAAAGGAAACACAGACTATCAGAAAGGAATACATGTGATCAGTTTAAGTCTACTCCTTAAATTTGTTTTTGTTATGTTTCAGTCTTTATTAAATTGTTCTGGCAAAGTAAAATTTGTCTAACAGCTTTATTTGCAGAAGTTGCCAAAGAAGGCAAAAAGAAATATAATTAGGCCAGGAATGTTTGCCATCCAGTTACATGACATTGTAGCTTCACGCACTTTTCCACTGCAGCTGGTGTAACTTTACATGTGCTTGCCTCTTCCAAATGTCAAATGTTCCATTCTGTCCCTCTGCAAAGAAGCCTCATTTTATGAGATCATTGACTTTTAACAAATTCCTTATTAATTTTTGTTTGTTTTAATTTAAAATACTTAACTTTGCTGCCCTTTATATCCCATCTACACACTGTTGGACCAGCTGAAGCAATGAATACTGCATTGAGGAAAGTGGGAGGAGACGAAAGAGCTGGATGGAATAAGAGCACACAGACATGCAGAACGGAGAGCCCCTCACCCAAGAAAGAGTTCAATAAGGAGCTGAGTGAGCTGACATGACAGTTTCTGCTGATCCTGTGTATTGCATGGGTGGGCAAGCCTGGGAGGAGCCAGAGCAAGATATTATATAGAGTTCACCTCCTGCCGTTGTCTCTGTCCTCTGCTCTAGGTGTACACAAGACCTTTTATCACAGAGAGAAACAATATGTTTTTGGGTTTGGTTTCTCCTTCCCAACAGTTTGCACCCAATATAATGGCTCAGGCTCGGCTACTGGAATTGATCCTGTATTTGACCCAGACCAAAGGGTTCAATCATTTTTCTTGAAAGAACGCTGCCGTGGAAACGGCTGGTGTGGGCTTGCAAAGTTGTACATATTTTTATGAAGGCTTAATAATACCTTCATTAAGGTAAAAATATATTTAATTTAGGCTCCTCTCAGGTGTTTTAATTTATGATTAGTATTTGCTTTGAAAACATAATGAGAGTGGTTTCACTTAGAATCCAGGAAAAGGGAATTGGCTTGAAATATTAATTATTTACTCACTTTTTCTCCTTAAATCTAAAATTTTATGTTTGAGTATTTTGTTAGTCAATCTGTTAGGAGGCTTGTTTATTATTCAAACATACATATTGTGAAAACATTATGAATGACAGAAAATGAGAAATTTTTTTTGGATATTTACAGAGTGAGTTTCCAGTGACACACATGGACTATGACCAGGTATTTTCTTAGCTGGAAGGGAAAAAGGAAAAAAAGGGTTTGAGGAATCCAGCATTTAAAAACTACAGAAAGAATAAAAAAAAAAGCTAACTCAAAACCTGTTAACATAAAGAAAATTTACCTGTTGTGGTAAGTATATTCTCTGTTCCTGGAAATGCATGTTGAGACTGGATGTCTTTGTAGAGTTATTACCCCTGTTTGATCACTAGCAATTGATTGTATGCCAGCAGCAAGTCACAGGTACTATGGCTTACTTTTTGCAGAAAGTCAAAGAGTATAACGATACACTGTAAAGAGGGCTATTCCATTTAGCAGAAATTATTGTATGATATGTTGTGCAATATTCATAATGGCTTTTTATTGTTTTTAATAAATATAAAAATGAAATCAGTACTAAAAATTACGAGTCCTGCTTTTATCAGTTAAATGCAGTAGCTCACCTTTTATGGTCTATGCAAGACTGATCACTTTAGATGCATTCAGAATCTGTTCCTTCCTAAGCATGTCTGTAGAGATCATGCAGATATCAGATTCAGGAAAAACAAAACAAAAATCAGTTGTTTCTTGGTTTGGCTATATGTCCATTCATGCGATTTTCCTTTCATTCTCTTTTTTTTTTTTCTTTTTCTTCAAAGATATGACAGCTGTGGAATAATAATGTTTGAATGAGCACTCTGGAAGAACACGAAGAGCAAAAAGGCTCTTGTAAAGGCTCTTGTAAAGGCTCTGAGCCGGAAGCCATTGCAGTCAGGTATTTTCTGTTCCTCCTGTCAAGAATGAGATGCGAAGGATGAGACCTCAACTGTTGCTCAGGGACAAGGCACAGCAGCTGGAGTTTGAACTGACAGTGAAACTGTGGCTTCCATAGGGTGCTGAGGATGGTTTATTTGTTGTCAGTGACTGACTTGACATCAAAAGTTTGGTATCTTCACTGAACCATGTCTTCATTTTAGCCCTGAGGGGAAACAGCATTTCATCTGTACTGTTGTAGCCAGTGCTTATAAGTAGTAAGCTCCAAGCAATTAATTTGTTTTGTATGTTATCCTCTTGAAATTGGAGCAGTAAGGAGCCTTACTGCTTTACTGGAGTGTGGATTTGACCGTAGGTCCTGGGAAGTTGGAAGCTTGTTAGAGACTGATCAGAGTCTGAAGTTCCCTGGTTGCCTTGGTTCAGAACAAAAAATATAACAAACAGAAGTTGACAAAAAGAAGAAAAAAATATGTATTCTCATTATCTTGAACCCTGTAGCATATTACTGATGTTCTTTACAAGCAGGATTTTTATGGGTATCAGGTTCCATATAGAAATTGTGTTGATCACAATATTGTGACATTAATTCCTGCTGTCTTCTTGAAATGAATTAGTAGGGACATATTTTTTGTCATGTTTTGTCATGTCTGTGGTCATTTGACATAAAATCTGTTGGACTTACATTGTGAAAATGTCAAGGGTTTTGCAAAGGGAAGTTATTAGTTGCTGAAGGTCATATTTTATAGGAACATTAGCAACTATTGACACTGAGATAGGCTTTGTTTTGCTAATCATGTTTGGTGCAACTGGTGCAGCTGGATGTTTGGTAGACAAAATGATGCTTGGAAGCCAGTGCCTGGATTTAGACTGAAAGTCTCTGGCATCTCTCTGCAGTTTGTCTTCATTTGTATTTGAGGTGTACTATTTTTTGCAGAAAATTTAGGAAAATAATTACAAAAAGATGTGCAATGGAAATGTTCATTTTCCTTGTAACTGTGGAACAGTCTTTCTTCTTACTCTATTTCCAAAATTAGCCTCTTGCACCTATTTTCTCTGATCCTAGTTAGCAAAGAGGAAAGGGGACATTACAGCATTTCACCCTGTGCTTCTGCACACTGGGGAGAGAAGCCCAAACACAGACAAGCATCTTGTGATACTTTGTTAACCTGGAACAAAACGTGAATAGCAGTCATATCAGGTGAACCTGTATCCAGCCCAACACAGTGCATTTTACACTGCAAAACGATCTTGAACCTTTGAACCTTGCTGCTGTCTTACGACTGTAAGTTCTACAGATAATTAATATTTTGGGGTTTTTAAAAATAAAATATTGTATCTGGTTTTGCTGTTCAGTTATGCCAGATTCTTTGATACCTCGAATAGGAACAACAGAAAGTTCAAAACAAGTGAAGCCCTCAGAGTACCCTTTTCCTCCCACTTTGTCACCACGGAGGAACGATGTCAATTTGAGTGTAAAACGGTCAGGAAGATGGTGTAACGGCATCATTTGCCTTGTCTCTATAGCCTGGTTTATAACTGTTTGACAATTTTCTCTGCTTGACCCAAACAAATGAGCTCTTGCAATGACGACTGCTGATTTGCCTGCAACTTAAAGCCATTATGCAGTAAAATCTGCACAGTTTCTTCACATTATGAAATAGAGAACAGGAGGCAGCTTTTCTCCTCAGTGGTATTATTTCCTCTTTGGAATGTGCTGCGGAAACTCCTACACGGAGTAGTTGCTGCTGTGAGTCTTATAGAAATAATATTTCTGATAGTGTGTTTTCCCAAATGTTTCATGAAGCTCTACATACTTGGAAAAAACTTAAATATTGTGTAGAACAGTGTTTAATTGCTGCTGCTATCTTATGTTTAAAATTAATTTACTTTGATTGCTACTGAAATGCCATACTAAAGATTTCATAATACCTTTCCTGAGAAAATATTCAAAATTCTCTTGGAGCTTTGACACTAAGTTTTGTTCCTAAGATAATATATAAATGCAATTATATTTCTAAATTTATGGAATCTATATATATTTTTTTTTTAATGAGAAGTTCCAAATTGTAGTCATCTTATTTATAGCTACATATACATGCAAGTAAATAAGTATAGAATAACCAGTCTATTAGTCTGCATCTCTTCAGATGTTATTACTGGATGCATTTTCAGAGTTCTAGAGTCTTTTACTAAACATATTTTATCGGGATAATCAAACTTATCGAAGTCAGATGGAAGCTTGACTGTATTGCGTATTACACACTGGGTGATAAATGAAGTTCTGTTATTTAGAGAAATCTTGAAAAGATAACTTAATTGCTTAAATTTTTTGTTCTGATTAATGTCACAGCCTCATACTATAGGATGCTCATATAACCTGTATATGATTTTTACACTCCTTGTTTATGAAGATGTTTGTTGTCAGCTCTCTCACAGGATCTTATTTACATTTCCTTAAAGCCTTATTTCTTATTTTGATGACAGACAGAATTTAATATTTCCTTTTGTTCAAAGAGAATGCACTATACTTGAATTTGCATTAATATATACATCATATTGATGATTGAATGCAATAATAAAGTAATCAGGAATGTAAAACTTGCAGTGTTCAGCCAAATATTAGAAAATTCATGTTTTATGTGGTTTGTGCTATGTATCTAGGCTAAATTAAACTCAGTAGAGCAGATAAGTCCATTGATGAGGCAATAAAATGTAATCTGAACATGCTGTTTGTCTTAGTGTTAGCAGTATGTTAAGTGGAAAATATTGAAATTGGAAAATTAACATTTTAAATGGTGTCATTTCTTTCAAGCTGCTTGTGGTCTTTATTTTAAGGTCTTAAAGATATTGTTCTTCTACTATTTGACTACTACTTATTTAAATACTCCAACTGGAGGTTGGAACAATTAAGTTTGATGGTACAGCCACAAAATCAGGCATTTCTGCCTCAAGCAGCATACACTTGAAAATCTCACTCAAATAAAACTGGCAAATACTGATATGCTAAATTGTAAGGGCAAAATAATTTTTGTTGAGGTTGTATAGCAAAGCTTCTGTGTCTTTAGAGAGAGAAGTCTTCTTAGTTAGGTTAGAATTCCTTTCTGAATATTTTTGAATAAAAAAGTTTAGCCAAAGTAAAGCCAAAATAATAAAGTAAAACAAAAGAAAGCAAGATAAATGAGAAAAGTAAGATACTATAAATCTGGCTTTGAAAGTATATGGAATAGAAAATGAGAATATTTGGATCTGAAAATGATAAAATATTTAATTATTATAAAATATTATGTTAATATTTATTTTTATTAGAGTTAAATATTATTATTTTGATATAATTATATATAATTAATTATTATATAAAGTGTCTTCCTGAAAGCTGTGCTATAGTGAAGCAAGCCTATTCTTTCCTCTAGTTCTGAGTTTCTGAGAAAGTAAAAGAACATAAAACCTAAAAGCATTGATGTTGATGAACTTCAGGAGCTTTGTATTTGAAACCAAAGCACCACTAGAACAGAGTAACTGTCATGATAAATCAAAAACTTGAGGTAACTGTACAAATACTGTCAGTAATGAGATGAAAGTAGGAATAAAAATTCACAAATCAGTGATTGTGACTGGTATCATTGGCAGATGTGATCCTTTAAGAGATAACTTTTTCCGAAGAATCAGATATAGCAGAAATCCCATGACCTTGTTTCTTGGTGTTTCTTGGTAAGCCTCGGGACTTTTTTTAACTCAAAAAAGGGATTGCTGCCATGTGTTCTGCATATCAGATGGTAGGCATAGCCTAAGGTAGGGATTTTTTATTTTTCATGGTATTTTAATTGAAATGAGGCTTAAGGATGAGCCAGCTCTCCCTTGTAAAAACCCTTTTGCTTTTGCTCCTTTCTGGTCACTCTCCCCTAACACTAGGGTCCAGTCATTTCAGGAGATTTTGTCATCCCAGATAGATTGGAATAATGTGATTCTACTCCTTCTGTATCATGAGGCACTAAGGACCTCACAGCAGTGAGAAAAGTTTGCATGAGTAAGAAACAATTTGAACACTCTAGGTCTGGAATTGATTGACTTTTTCTTCTTTACAATCAACATATCAGTTACTAAACTTCGCTTTGAGTGGGTAGATGGTCTAAGTATTACCTCTGTCAGTCTCATGAACTGTCCTGAACCATTTTAAATGAAGCACTGATCATCTGGGGCCTGCTTTAACACCAGACTCAGTGACAGTTCACATTATCAAAGAGAAAGGTCACCCATAAAGTCCAAAACTGCTGCCTTAATGTATCGAGCAATTTTTTGTATGTGTATTATCTGTCAGACTTTCAGCTTCTTCTGGAGCTGGGTCAAAGTTTGCATTTGAACACATATATTGATAACCCTGTGAGTTAACCAGGAGTACAGATCCTGCCAGATCTTTTTAATTGTAAGTCTTTTCTGTTTTACAGTTCTCTTCACCTCTTTTGCTACTGTCTTCTTATATAGCTCACTATTAGCATCTGAAGATGCTACGTGACATTTAGGAGAGAGGCTCTTCTATAAATGATCAGGCTTGTCTGCTGCAGTGTTGGGCATCAGCCCAATTTTAGAGTTCAAAGTGTTATGTAAATTCATTGCATTAATATCTATCAGAGAAATGCTATTTTCAAAGGCATAAGAGACTAGATTCTCCTTGTCTTTAAGAATGCATGCATAAGACATGCATCACTAGTCACATTAAATCCTAGCTGCAGCTTCAAACTTTTAATGTAAAAATATCCTTTGGCCATATATTATTATTCCACAAAATTGTATATGCAAAAGTTAGAACTTAAGTACAAGATAATGTTTGCCCTCTGCTTGGCTGTTTGATTGCTGAGACTACCCAGAATTAAGTCACAGGCAAGTGTCACAGAGTGAGGATTCAGCAATGGCTGATTGCTCCAAGCACAGGCAGCACAGTGCATTCTAATGTGTGTTAGATGGATGTGGGTGTTACGTGGGTAAATGACGAGGTCACTGAGATCCCAGAGGTCTGACACAGTCCAACAGACACATTTGCACCCTGGATGCTATCCACAAACTACATTTAAAACAACAGCCAGGTAGTATATTTTTTGCAGTGGAATTTGTTAACATGGCTACTAGATGTGTCAAGGTCTACGGGGGCATTATATGTCATTTTTATTGCCTTGCCTGCTAGATGCCTGTGCCAGAGAGACCATCAAGATGTACTGGATGTAGTGTGCACCATCTTCTCATTGTTGTAGTACTCTGAACCACTGTGACCATGTTTTTTCCCTCTGCTCTGACACAGGTCACTGCTGTGAAAACACAGTTTGAATTTCTAACAGAATTTAAGATATGCATGCTGTGAGAAATGAGAAAAAATACCTTGAAACAGCAATATTCAGAATATCTGCTGATGACTCTGATGCACTGGTTATCCTCATGCCATTCTTTCCACACCAAGTCATTTTATCACCTGGTAGTTGAATATAATATTAAGGTTCTCCACAAACTGTATGCTCTCCTCTACCACAGTAGGACCCAAGTGTTCAGTGAGATGAAGAAAAAAATGATAAAATAAAAATTTACTTATTGGAATCCTGCTGTAATAAATTTTGAGAACTGAGACATGAATGTTAATTGCTATTTCTCTAGCCTTGATTGTTTTGGAAGCTAGAGGGCCATAAAATAATCTTAAAGATTCACAAGAAAACAATTGGTATTATTCTTAGTGCTTTTAACAGGGTTATTCACTGCTGATTGATTCTGTCTGCTTGTGAGGGTCACTGAAATAGTTTGAGTTTTTAAAAAATAGCTTATTCTAATTCATAGAACATCTTTCACTCCTCCCGAATGTGTTCTTTCTTTCTTTCTTTCTTTCTTTCTTTCTTTCTTTCTTTCTTTCTTTCTTTCTTTCTTTCTTTCTTTCTTTCTTTCTTCCTTC